>OX411310.1:24519648-24596906 GCA_948150685.1 Rhaphigaster nebulosa | reverse complement strand
GTAAAGCCTCAAATTTCAAGGGAGAGGTTAAATTTTTTTTTTCTTGGTCGATAACAATGGTTCATTATTGAAAATAATAAACCAAAAAGAACAAAAATTTACTGTGGAAATGACAAAAATATGATTTCCAGTAATCCCGAAAAACAAATAACTACATTTTATTTTAGATAAAATTTACTATAATACTCGTATATTTTATTATAGCAGTCAAACCTGGGGCTTCTATGTTAGCTGCCAAGGTAAGAAACTTGAACGAAATAGCTATTTAAAAAGAACACATCATCAAGATGCATACTAAGAAGTAAAACCACTCTAATCTAGCAGCAAAAATCAGCAGATATACGAAATAATTGTTGCGAAATAACAGTATAACAATACCAGCCCTTCCCAAAGGCTGCTAATAATATAAAGTATGCTAATTTATACGTTTAATAACTGAATGTATTCAAGCATTAGCTTTTTAACACTTAGTTCCAACTAAGAATGAAGCATTTTTTTGTGCTGACAAATTGTTGATGGTTTTATAGAGATAATAATCCTGGTAAACAGTATTTTTCTGAATATTCATGCAGTCTTCATAGATTTAAATACTTCTGTTCCTTTTCAGTATTATTACTATTCTGTTTTTATGCTGTTGTTTATTATGTTTTGGCAAATCGATGAGGATTTCAGCTGACAAGGTTCATTATAATGAATAGAAGGTTTAAGATTTAAAAATGTCAATTTTGTAACTGGAAGAGTTTTCGTTGCCCTGTCTACTGTTCGGAAGCGGGCGCGGCACTCGGCGGGAGAGGGCAGGAACCCAATGCCCCGTGGACATGAGGAGACGGCGGTAATGATCGGTAAGAGACGAGAACGATAAATCGAGAGATAGGATGTGGTTAGCATTGAAATGCTACAGATTTATTGCGATCGGTGATAAACATTCATCAGGGGCAGTCGATCATTAGCAGCCGGCGGGCAGCATGCTCTATCTGTTGTAGTCCTCTTCTTATTGGGCATCTGTCTTCTTGTAGGTACCGAGGAGGGCAGTTCGGCCTTAATGGCACACTCAGAGTTAGAACTGTATGTGGAATGAAGGAGGAGAAGGAGAAGATTTGGCGGTTAAAAATGCTATTTTTATACAATAGTTATCAGACCATTAAAAATAAAGAAAGCCTTTTTTTTATTTAAGATTCCACAATTCTTTTTATTTATCATTCTATAATATATTTGAGTAATTAATGGTTTATATCAAATAATAATAAACAACTATTTGAAAATATTAGTTCTTTCAAATTATTTAAAATATTTTAACATTCTATTACATCCAGTAATAACGAATTTTACTGGCTCTTCCGGCAATATTTCTTACCTGCTGCAAAAAAAAAAATATATTTCTTCAAAGTTTTTGCACTTGTTTCTGTTATCGTTTCTATCTTGTCCAACTTCTAATACGAAAAAATGGGATTTTCATATTCGTCACTTTAAAGCGTTCAAGTTGAGGCACGTATCGTGATAAAGTCTTCAATTATTAATTCTCAAGGGTTGACGTCTTGTGCCTTTTAGAGGATGGGATTTCAAGACTTTACCGTTATTCGTGCTTCAACTAGCACAACACATGTTTTAAAGTGACGAAAATGAATATACCATCTTTGCATACTCTATAGTTGGACATGGTAAAGGCGATACATTTCGGTAAGATATCACATGGCTTTGACCCAGTAAGTATCAACTAATACTTACTGGGTCAAAGCCAGAATTATTAGTTAATAACTATTAATTAGGGTGTATAACAGAGGAAGTTATTGTTTTGCTTCCTACTTGTCAGCACCCAACAATCGTTATATCCCTAAACATCCCCTCCTCTTTTGTATGTGCAAAACCTATCTCAAATGAACAGATCAAATAGATTGTAACAGAATGTGAGAGAGTGTAAGAGAGTCAGTCAGAGTACACTCTCACTATGTTAGCTTTAAATCTAGTTGTAATGTTTTTAGTATAGTCTATCTGTAAGTTAACACTGCCAGCAGCTTACTATTTTGTATTATGTAATTCTATAACTTGTTTAATAAAATAAATTTTAAGGTTTGCACGCATCGACTTGTTGGAGTTCAACGTGCCTTATCAGTTATTCCTCTCCAAAGAACTCAAAACAAACTCCTAATAGAACACGGTTTTATTTTATTATGAGTAAAAAATCTGGTGCGGTGCGTGCATCACATAACTTTCATTTAGGACCATATTATATATTATATTTAAAAATTTTCATTTACTTTTACATCGAAATTCTATTTTGTTTCCTTCAAATAATACGAAAGTAGAAATTATAAACTACAACAATCACTTAAGTTTATGCGTTTTCGCCATTCTCCATTAGCTTCAATGACAATATGTATATATGATAGATATTATTATTTTTTTTAATTTTTAGCTTTCCAACGCTATATTATATATCTATATTATCTTATTTCCAGAAAATCTTTTCAATGTGGGAAAATATTTCTGCTTTTTTCTTCTTTAGTTAATTATCAAATTCCTTCATAATTAATGTTTATCAACTTTTATTACTACTAACAATGAGAGATGGTTATTTCAAATAATCAAAATTAAAGATGCATTTGAGGATGTCGTATTGAAAATTCGTCATTTGAGCCCTGTCAGACTATTTCAATTAGGATACGGCGTAATTATGGCTGATGTAAAAGACCATTTCATTTTACTACGATATAAAGAGTTTTATCAAAATCGTTTGAACCATTTTAGATAAGATTTTATAAATGTATAAAATCAATTATATAAACTGGTACATCCGGTGAGTCGATTTTGGCGAAAGAATTGCAGAGAAGGCTCATATCTTCCTTAAATCCGTAATTTCAGTTTCGTACAACTTTTCGCATTTGAGCTTGGCAGGTAAAATACACACATTCACGTACCATTTTGAGATGCTTGGCCATTTGGACTCAAAATATCTTAAAAATTTTAGGGTTTTTAACGTCTTATCTACATTTTACACGATCACAATACAATCCCTTACCGTATATTTCATATATATATATATATATATATATATATATATATATATATATATATATATATATATATATATATATATACATATATAGGTAAGTGAAAGTAATTAAAGTTTTCAATAATTATTCCATTCGGGAAAATTTGAGAAAAATAAAAATTACAGATAAAATGTTTGACAATGATTAACCAATTACTGGGGTTTAACCGCCCGGCGGCATTCCTGCACTACGGCTAAAGGTAGGCGCTAGTTAACGAACCGCTGATTTATTGTTAAAATAAAAGCTCAACTCCTAATTTTAATTATTTTCTTCAGAGGCTATAACTGGCCTTCTCTTCTCTCCTCCCCTTTTCTCACTCTCTCTCCGTATTGCTCTGTATCTTTCATTGTAATCTTAGGCTAATTTCTTTCTACTTTGTAGCTGGTATATATATATATATATATATATATATATATATATATATATATATATATATATATAAATAATAAATAAATAATATCCTTTATTGAAAACATATCTTTATATTCTAGAGCTAAGTGTACTGGAGAAGAACTGGAAGAGGTTACAAAGTACATTTCATCACCAAAAGAAATTTTCAAAATTCTAATACTACAAATGCCGTTTGGTTACTATGATTTCCGACAGTGAACTCATATAGCCGGTCATTCTGACGATTAAATTAATCATATTCTGATGAATTAATTAATGTTGGAATTCGATTTTTGGGTAAATGTATATTCTCAAATTAAAAACTACCATTTTATGTTACATTAAAAAAAATAAAAATAAAACGTAAAAAACATGAGGAATAGAGCTCTGTCAATAACGTCGTATTTTAAATTATCTTTGATAGTAACAAAAATACAAAGTATCAAAATGGCGTGGACGGAAGAAATAATTGAGACCCGCAAGAGTCACTTTTCTGATACCAACTCAATTCACATACAAATGTTCAGTCCTATAACTCAATTTGGAGGCGCTGTAGAGGCACAAAAAAACCTTAAGTTCAAACAATCGGTTAAAATTGTAATTGTGGCCGAAATTGAGACTGAAATTTGCCCTGACATCTAGAAAATATTTTTATATAAATGCATATATGTATTTTCCAGACATCTCCAAAAGCTTCAAAACTTAAAAAAAAAGTAAAATAAAACATACATTGCTGTCTACCAATTATTTAACATAAAGTTAAATCTGATACTGTTAATATTGAATACCAAATAAGAACTAGATTCATCCATATCCGTCAACATTGCTTATCTTAAGGATTCAGGGTCATTTTAATCTAGAATTTATACATATATTGTAACGTTTTTAATCCTTATCTGGATGGTTATATAAACCAATATGTACATGGATAACTATGCAAACTATTATAAAGTATATGTATTATAATAATATAATACGCATTATAATGGTGTCGTATTTCTTCACTTCCGTTATAATAAAAATTGTACCTTCAATTGCGCCTCAATTTTATCTCAAAGAAGTATAACGTCAAAAAAATTACTAAAAACCGAAGAATGGTCATTCCAATGATAAAAGCCCTCCTGGTGCTTCTCGAGTAAGGCTTAGCTAAGAACTGTGCTTAGTGTTGTCATTCATTTCAGAATAACGAGCAATATATAAATTAGCAAAGATCACTTCTGAATAATCTAGTCAAAATAGAAATAATTGAGTAACCCATCAGAAGTGAAATATAAAAATAGTCAAGTTTCGAAAGAAGTAGATATTAAGATATAATAGTATTGACAGATCACCAGCAATGCTGTTTATTAATGGTTCTAGTATTGCGTTGAGAACGATTTTTATTAACAAATAAGACCACTAACTTTATTCTATAGTATTATAATTTATTACAATTTATATACAATAAATCATACAAGTCATGACAAAATAATTGTGGGAAAGGTATAACTGTGAATGATTTATTGCCCGTCATGCGTGAGATTCTTGCTAACAGGGGGTACGGAAAGGATTTCATTAAATATGGATACTTTAATTTATCTAGATTTTGTATTAATTAAAGATGAAATTAAATCTAAAATTACAGCATAGCAGAACAATTGAATAGCAGGGTGAAAAAAAAAAAAAAATCCGTGAGCAGCAGAACTCATATTTTCACTAAAATAAAAATATTATAAAAACAGGGGAATAAGAAAAAACTTGAGACCCACAAAACACATTTCCCTAACATACCGAAATTTACCCATACTTTTATTATATTGTCTTGCCTCTCCGCTGACCTTCGATAAAGAAAACCCTTCATACCGAATTTCAGCTCATTTGACACAACGGGGGGCCGCTGGAGTTGAAATAGCCATATCTTTGTCAATATTGGTCCGATTTCGATGAAATTCTTTTGTTTTAAAGGTAATTTAATGAGCTCACTGAAGTGCGCAAATACTTTTAAAAAAATGGAAAACTCGAGAGGGTGAGGGAACCAAATTGAGACCCCCAAAAGATACTTCCCTAACACCAACTCAATTCATATACAAATTTTCAGTCCTATAAACTAATGTGGTGGAGCTGTAGAGGATGCGCAAAACATTAAATTTCAGGTAACCATACCGATTGAAATTTCAGGTAAACATACCGAAATGTTGACACGAATTTACCCATTCTTTAATGATATCGTTCTGCCTAGAAGAAAGTCCTACATATCGAATTTCAGCTCATTTGACCCAAACCGGGCTGGAGGTACTTAAATGTGGCGGGAAAAAATATATTTATATCAGACATCTCCAAAAATTCCACAATAATGCTCTAGAGGTTATGAAACGGACAGAAAACGCAGTCCTGCCGCTCACCGCCGACCTTCGACCTATTGCAATAATCTATTTTTTTTCGGGAAAAGTACGACTAAAAAGACAAATCAATTGATATTTCTTTTCTTATAACTCAATTCTGAATAGAATTTTTAAAAATGGACTGTTTTTTGTACCACTGTTTAAGATTCTACAATGGAGTATGACAAAGACTGGAACGACATAATATGCTTTATAATGTACAGTACGTATACATATTTCAAGATTTCACATCAAGTGCACAATATCTCTTTTAGGTATAGTTTCATAATTAAACGATAGAACTAACAACAGGTTTGTTAATTGCAATAATTTAGAAAGGCATTAAGTTTATTACAAACGTCATTTGTTCACTCAGTAACGATCGATCTCTGCATTTAAATATTATTATGACTGTTCTCCGAATATCGAGTACAAGAGTACTTTTCGTGTCGTTTCTGAATAATTATCAAACAGCACAGCATCTTTTCTGAAATTTATATCAAGTTACCGCTTTTTACTAAAGCATTTATCTTTTTAGAAGCATTTATTTTTTGTGAACAAGATGAACAAGCATAGAAAACTTATCAATCCGAGCATTTCCAACCAGCATCAAAACCCGGATGCGCAAGACACAATCCTTCCACCTATGTTTCGATCGACTCCTCGGACAATAACCTAACTCGCCAATTTCAACCGTCGCGATACTATTAGTTCAACCAGTGGCGTACACAGAGGGCGGGGAAAAGATCAGGGGGACATATCTCTCATTCCCGAAATGTACGAAAAAAATATTGTGCCCACTAACACAAGATTTGTATTTTGAGTTATATTTTGGTAATATTGACAATCGTTTTTTATATAATTTTCATGCTTATCCTTAAAAATTACGCCACATTTGGAAATTATAGACATTTAGGAGATTATTTGCCTTCTTATTATTAAATACTCCCCAAAATGTTCCACAATTCCACGTTTTGGTGCCTCCTAAATTCTCCCGTGGAATCATCAGCATTCGGACCAAATGTTCTACGCAATATCTTATTCTGGAAGACTGTAGTTGATCTTCTTTCGTAGTAAGTGGTAACATTTCGTAATAGTAAAGAACAGTTTTCGGTAATAGTTTTGTAAATTTAAACAGTTATATTCCTGGAAAGAAGGCCTGAATTAAATAATTTTGCATGAGAGAAATAATAAGCATTACCCGCCTTTAATCTTTCCTTTATTTCCTTCTGAATTTCGTTCCTTTCGGTAATTGCAAGTCACTGATACTTAACTTTCTCCAGGTATCTGGAAATAATATATATTACAAAGATAAGGTATAAAAAATCAATAAAATTAATGAAAATTGTTTCCGTGTTATGCGAGGTAGGTTGAGCGTTCACACAGCATGCAAGTTGCGTAACACAACGAACAAGAAGTTGCAACGCTCAGTGTGAAGAAGCATCCTCTTCACGTTCCGAATGATTTACACAACATAAATTATCATGCCACTATTAAGTTTTCTTAGGGGCGAAGTCCTCCGCGAATTAAGCCGCTGGTTCATCAAGCTCCTGGATAAAGACGGCCGTGAACTATGAGACACTCTAACTTATTTAATAACTGATTCCTAGAGGACCCCGGGACGAGAGGTAATTCCGAGGTTATATATGGCCCCAAAACACCAGCTCCTAATTTAATGAAATTTCCCAACGCTGATATTTTCCCGCCTTCGAGCTCTGTTTCGGCGGGACTAATGCCTGAAGCAGGATTAGCCAGGGAATATGAACAAAGTTGTGGGATTGTAATGAAGCTATCCATCACTCCCAATGATAGTTCACTCTCTGCCTTAATTAAAATCACTGACACGGCTTCTCTAATGAATGAAATTGCCCCAGCTCATTTTATCCTACGAATAAATAATTACATCATTAAATGTCATTATTTACAATCCATTTGATCTCAATAAACACAAATATATATATATATATATATATATATATATATATATATATATATATATATATATTTTAAACGTCTACGAACTTATAAAATTTATATTTTACAACAGACTGTTTAAAAATAATTTATTTTTTGCCGTTTGACAATGTCTGGTTACGTATCAACGAATAAATAATATTTAAATTCAGCGGCTTCAGAGCTCTGTTATAGTTTTCCTGTATTTTCACCGCTATTGTATAGAAATATATTACAAAAAAAATAAACAGTAGACAAAAACAGTAGCAATTAACATGCCTATATTATAACATAATTAAAATTATCACAGAATATTTTTAGTCGTATATTCTCCGAAAATAATAGACTTTTGCACTGCATCGAAAGTCATAGGAGGAAAGTAGGGGTGAAGAAATGACTGAACAACCAAATATAGAAAACAATTGGAAGATTCCAAAACACAAAGCCTCAAATCTCTAAAATACCGGCAAACGACTAACCTCCCAACGTTTCGCCAATTCAGACATTATCAGGACATACACAAAAAAAAATGAACATCAAATACAGCACATCTCATATCAACCGTCCAGAAATGTATGTGATTCAAGAGTATGTGATTAGATGTCTTGGAGTGATGTGCTGTCTCTGGTTGATGCGTCTTTCTGGTCGGTTTGTGAGAGATGTGCTGTATTTGATCTTCATAGATGTGATAGTTTTAGTTTTGGTGTATGTCCTGGATTGGCGAAACGTTGACTGGTAAGTTGCTTGTCGATATTTTAGAGCCTTGAGGCTTTGTGTTTTGGAATCTTTCAATTTTTTCCTAGCAATTAATTTATGTCTCTTTTTGACTTTTGGCTCTTTTATATATATATATATATATATATATATATATATATATATACACACTTATATATGACATGATTAATAAGCTTGGAATACACTTATACTTATATTGTTCAACTGGAGTAGCTACCGTTTATAAAATATTTAATTAAATAAATTTTTAAATCCTCTTGTTCAACGTCAAGAGTAAGGGGGAATGAAGAAACCGAATTCAATAGGTGCTTGATCTGTATTCTTGGTGTGATTATACTCGATTCAACAGGAAATTCGTAGTGGTCTATGAGAACAACAGGCTTTCCAAGACTTTTAATTACATAATGACATCATGCTTAACGAAACACTTATCATATTAAATTTTAAGAAACAGCGTATAAAGGATGGTTTTTTATTTTTTTAAGGATTTTTTTTTACAAAATTAAAACGTTTTAGAGAATTAAAACTCTTCTCAGCACTGAACACAGGCGAACTAAAACTTGAGTTTCTTAATTATTTCAACTTGATGCAGTGATTTATAATTATAATAGTACTTATTGTAAAAAATTAACCATCATTGTATAAGACTCATCATCATATTATATCTTTGTGTACAATTCATGTCTTAATAACTAATTGAACCGCTTGGGCACATGCTATAAAATAAATAAACACACAGCTTTATTCAAGTTACTCAATCCAACTGACAATAAAAGCAAGATTGTGAACTGGTATTCCTCGAGAGAATTTAATTATAATAAATTACATCTGATCTGCTCTCCATTTTTTTTTTTGGTAAATTCAATTATTGACGTTTACAACCTTATTATAAATAAAATAAGTAAATATGCTTACTAATTATCGACACATGACAGCAACTAGTGAAAAATTACCCATTACAACACTTAGTGGCAGTTCTGTATCAGAAGGTCCCGAATGCCATCTTTTTTTAAAACCATCATCAGGATTATAGTGAATTAAATTGACATATAGGTGAAAAACTAGTAGGTTTATTGGGGAATAGAGATTTTAATGAAAGGTTGGGTACCTATTTGGAGGATAAAATAAGTAAAGCATGGGTCATTTTGGATGCCGGAGGAATGCCATACTTTATTTTACAATTATATATTTATTTAATAAACTTAATAAACCTTCTCACAATTTAGTCAGTCCAATCTATATTCAGTATTTTTTCTGTTTTGAATATTAATTTTATCTTTCATATTTGTTAACACTTAATTCATTAAAAAAAAAACTATTTTCTTGTTCTTCCTTGGCTCGTCTAATATTATTTTTGCTTTATTTTAATAAATTTTTTTTTTTTATGATTTTCTGATGTGACACTATCTAAAAATTTGGTGACAAACATTTAAATAAAGAATCAAGTTCACCATTAGATGGAATGAAACTGAATATCATACCTTCACAGATTGCAAATATAGTGTGCAGTTAGAAATGAATGCGGATCCAAGAAAGAAAAAAATGCAAGAAAAAACGAGTGGTGAGATGCAGAAGACGAAGGTTCGTTGAGCCATTGTCCTATTGCCAATCTGTAATGGAGATCGTTTGATGTTTATGTTTCTTATCATTACAATAGTTTGGGAGATTCCAACTTTTATTTATTTTTTTACTGTAACAGTTGATTCTTTGCACCCGGAGTATTAGCATATATTAACTCGGAACTTTGTTTAATCACGAAAGCAATAAAACCGATTAAAAAAAATAATGGGGAAAGGTATAATCAGAGATGGCCATAAAATGGGATAATTACGCCTTCCAAGAGAAGAGGGTTTCAATGACCGCAGCGATCAATCATGGTTCCCACTTTGCATTCCAGAGGGATTTATTGTCGTTCATTCGAAAAACTTGAATAAGAACTGAGAGAAGAGATTAAAAAAGATGAAAGAGGATTATTATTCAATGCAATGAATCAACTCGGAGATGGGGAGACAGAGAGAGAAAGATGGGAGGAGTGGAAATTAAAGGTTATATATCGATAAGTCAGATGATAAATATAGTAATTTATTCCGACTCTACCAGGGAGGGGATACAGTCTCAGATCCTATCTCGGAGTTTATATGTAAATCGTTCGGGAGAACTCTCATTCTTATTTTTCTGATATTCATTTTTTTGTTATCATCCTCGGTTTCTTTTTTATCCCTTTCCGTTGAGCCCTCTCTCACCTGAGAGATGAAGATAGAAAAGGTAGATGTATAATTGCCGCGAGCCGCGCCTCTCGACCAACACCATCTTCCCTCGGTTGCAATTAAGAGACTCACAAAATGGTTACCTCTCTCTCTGGCTTTATCAGATCCGAATGGACACGCCCCCGAGGAGCTCTCCCACCTACGGTCCTAGCGATATTATAATGAGTCCGAGGTACCGACCATTTCTGTGGTGTCTGGCTGCTACCTCTTTGGGTGCTGTTCCTTAGGGTCAGGGTTCTGGGTTAGGGGAGGGCAACCTCCTGGGCCTTGTTGTTAGTAAGGTGGGATCTCTTCCTCAAGGTCGAAAAAAAAAATGTCAGTTTTAGTACTCATAAACATTTGGATGTTTCAAAGACGATAGAAAATCGTTATTAAAAATCCTAAGACATCAATGACATGATTATATATTTGATGTAATATATGTCATTCCACGCCAAATACCCACAACTTAATGTCTCATAAATCAGTCATTTTCTGTAAATATTCGGTACTATTGGTTAAGAATTCAAAATTTCAGATTGTTTAAATTTTTGTTTTTCTAGGAATTTCCACTAAATCAGTGGGCTTCCTTAATGTAGATCTTGTATGGCTTACTTCCAGACTATTATATCCAAGGCCATTCTTCTCGTAGACCATTTTTAGTTGTTGAGAAAAAAAAAAGGTTGCAAAGACTTTTAGGATGATTGGATTAACCTAGAAACTGGCGTGAAATAAAAGTTCACCTGATGTACCTTTGACCTATAAATAAGACATAAATAGTAAAAACGACAGATCGGGTACGCAAAAATGAAAAATAAAATTATCTGACATTTATAATATAGTAGAAAAACAGTGTTGTCTCTTAAAATGACAAAATTATTGTGAAATAAGACTTCATTTAATTTTTTTTTGTATAAGGTGTTAGCATACGCTACATCCACTTCTGAATTCAGATCAAATTTTGCCTCTTGTTTCATACAATATGTTTGTTTTTTAAATGCTATTTGATATTGGTGTACTTATTTTTAATTAGGTATATATTTGAATGTTCTATTTCTTGATAATCTATATTTATTTCTGTTTATTTGTTTTGTATACATTGTATACTTTATTTATAAAATTATATTAGGTTTTAAAGGATTTCTGACTAATGCAATGTGGTGGAGGTGAACTAACTAGCATCGATAAGGAGTTACAACGCCTCGGAGGCGTGGCGTTCTCGAAGCTCTCCTGCTTCACGCTCTTCAGATTCGTGCCCAAGACGAACCGATCGATCCAAAGCCAACCTTCCGAGCAAATTTACAAAGAAATATATTACAGCTTTAATTCTCAACCCGAGCCATTGAAACTGTTCCATTTGCTCTAAAGGTTTAGCCAATATAAAGACCGTACGATATGGAATAATATTTAATTATTTTAAATTTTCAGACACAAAAATCATCAGTTAATTTCCAAAATTATTAAGCTGAATCTGATAGAAATTTTCGTGGTCAATTTTTAAAAATAAAATTTGATTTTCAAAATTAAAATCTCTATCACAAAACTGGCAAAATCTTGGCATTGCGTCTAAAAAAATAAAATAAAATAATCGGAACAAGCCTGTCAACAAAAACCAATCTATTGCAAAAACTGCTGTAATAAAATCTCTGGAATTCTTTTCTTCTTTTTTTTTTTTAATTAATACCTGTTGCTTATGTAATCAATTAATTTTACAAAGAATTTAGCGTGCATAAATATATTCATATAAAGTTTTCATAAACCTTTAAGTGCCAATCATTATTATTGTTTTTCTGTTGTAAAGTATAAAATTATTTTGATTTTTTTTTTAATCATTTCTTTATTTTTTATTTTGGAAATTTTCATTAACACCCTTATTCTTCACATTAATAATATTATAAATAGGTAGTTTAATTAATTAATTATTTTTTTTTTACTTGGACAGAATAGATATTTTTGAAATATTACTAAGTGGAAATAATAAACCATTGTATAATAATTTGCAGCGTTTTTATTTTATTTTAATTTTAATACCTTGCTAAGCTGATTCCAAAACACCTTATATTTCTCCTCTACCTTTACAAATGGCCAAGTTATGGGCATATAAGATCTTTAATCGGCAATTTTATAGATTTTTTTATTTATTTTTAACATTATTATATTATTATTATTTGTTATTTATTGTGCAAGGTTTCCATTACTACCTGCTTTCTGTTTCAGTTCCAAACATGCTTTGTATCTCCATCAATAGTATATTCACCATTTAAATTTGGCTAATTTCATAGCTACAAAGTTGAGATGTAAGTTTTTGAAATCAAATAAAAAAATTAAAGAATTCCGAAAAAATCCCAACTAATAAAATAAGTTTATATGAGCTTGGCCAAACTCACGTTATACATTTTTAACTATAAAGATTTTAAAATATCTTTAAATATGATTCATATAAAATTTTTAAAGTTATGAAAGCTCAAGAGGAAAAGAAGCATTTAATAGGAACTTAATTAATAAATTCTTAATAATTTATTTTGTTTTTTCCCTTTAACTTTTCCATTATTTTTATAACTATATATAATTTCTTGTAGCCTTTTTAAGAAATATTTTTTCAACTTGTAGTTTTTACCTCATCAAGGGAGTAATTGTTACATAATATTATGTGGATACGTGTATTCATTATTCTTGTTGCATAGGATGTCTTTAAATAATAAAATAAACTCGTCATAATATGTTGAGTTACTATATAGGGGCTCGTATTTCCCAGATTCGAGTCCGGCTGTGGAAGATAATTATTTATTATGTTATCAGCCTTGGATCGACCCGATGGGCTCGGGACATTCTCCTGGGTGAGCCCCAGGAGGATGTCCCGAGCCCATCTAGCTTCTATAAAGTGGGCACCTTTCATTGGAGAAAAATCAGGCGATTGATCGTGATCACGGATAAATCGCCTGCTTGCACAACCGTTGGCCTAGAAACAACGTCCTTACTAAATACTGAACCCAAGAGCCTTCATGGGTTGTACTAGAACAGAAAAAAAAAAAAAAAAAGAACTATATAGGGGTCATTATAATATTATCATAAATACATCATACATTATAAAATATTATCAACATTATTGAAATTTTATAATTTTTACAAATAACTTCAAAATGATACATTTACATGAGACTTTTACTGTAGAATTTTATAGTCGATTTAACTTCATTTTTTTTAAATTATAAAAGTTAAAAACGAAAAAAATCCGGGGCGGTGTGCGAATCACACACCTTTCACTGAATGAAATAAAGTTTAAAAGTTTCTATTTAATAATATAAAAAGTACAAATTATTAACTACACTTGCGTTTGTTCGTCTTTAATCACTCTCCATTACCTTCTACGACTTTTCATGCTAGATATTAATTTTTCTAAAGTTGTAAGCTTCCCTACGGTATATTTTACATCGATATTACAACTCTTATTTCCAGAAATTTTTTTTTACCCTGGGAAAATATTTCTCCTTTATCCTCCACTAGAATTTGATAATTATTATTTCACAGTTAATTATTTCAAATAAACAAGATTAAAGGTATTTTACAGGAAGCCATTTTGAAAATTCGGCATTAAACAGCATTTAATTGCACGTTGATATAACGAGTTTAGTCAAAATCATTGGAGCCGTTTTCGAGAAAATTGCAAAAAAAAAAAAAAAAGAAAAAGAAGAGTGAAATCGATGATATAAAGTGGAACTTCCGGTAAGTCGATTTTAGCGAAAAAGTTTCTGTAACACCATTCTTAACCTTAAACACGTAATTACAGTTTCTTTCAACTTTTTAATTTTGAGCTGGGCTGTTCCCTTACATACAGACACACACATAGGCACACACAAAGACCATTTTGCGTTAATTTCTGTAATATATCATTTTAAAATTTCTGTTGAAAACTCGGATTCGAAATTTGTCACGATTGCAATACTTTCCCTTACTGTATACTCGTATTTAATACATAGGTACTTAAGTAAAAAGAAAATAAAAAAAAAAAAAATCAAACTTGAAAATTAAAGTGAACGACGTTCGGAATTAACAAGCTGTTTTATTCTATTATTTGTTATTTTTTTTTTTTTACAAGATAACAACGTAGTAATTTTTTATGTTATTATCTAACAGCAATTACATAGTTAGCAATACCAATAAAAATAATGAAGAATAATTTAAAACTAATTGGCCCGAGTTAATAGGCTGAATGTAAATCCAAATAATGATAGCCCTAATCAGGAAATTGTTGCGTAGGGGCTGTGAAATGTGTGTGCATTACCGACAGATTAATGCTGGCGAAAAAAATCCAATACAGAACTCATTAGTGATTTCAAAAAAGGGTTAATACCAGCCTGACTGGGGTTAAACTAGTGTATAATTCCATGGTTACTGCTATTATTGGCGATTAGATCTCTTCCAAGGCATAATCGCCTTTCGTTAAACTTACATTAACACAGCTGATAACTGCCATCTGATACCTCCTTATCCCATCTCGAGTAGCTTCTTTGCAAACCGGGCGCTTAATACCTGGAATTTTCAGCATACAGTATATTTTAAATTCTAGTTGGTACCTATTAGATATATTCAAGTGCCAATTTATCAGATACCATAAATATGTTATATATTTTTTAAATTGTAATACAAATTAAAATAGGGCATCATATCAAAAACTGTTTTCTGCAAGTTTGTCAAGTAATTGACTAATTTCTCAATTATTTCGTAATAGAATTCGAAAAAAAATATATATCTTTTTACCCGACTACGGCGAATAAGTTTAGTTTGAATGTTAATAGGTATCTGATCTACCAATAGCTCAACGAATTTTGAAGTTTCATGCCTCAAATTATTTTTGTGATCTCATAAAGGTTTTGAAACATTTTGAGCTCAAAATACTAAAGAAATGTTTTATTGAATGTAATAAATCAGTCCATTTGAAAGTATTTAACGATTGTTTGAGAGACTGGCTATACTGATTTTCAAGTTTAATGGGTCAAATTACTCGTTGTGATCCCGTCAAAGTTTTGAAACATTATAGTATATATACATTATACTATAAACATTATAGCTCAAAATACTAAAGAAATGTTGTATTAAATATATTTATTGTCATATTTGGCGAACTGCACGAACAATTTTAAAGTTTTATGGCTCAAATTACTCAGTGAAAGCCCGTGAATGTTTTAAACATTGTGGGCTCAAAATACTAAAAAATATTTCATTATATTTTAAGTATTTTCGGCTTTTTGTTGATGCTACTTATCATATAATTTGTATGTTCATGATCATATGATAATAAATTACAAATAGCGAATAGTGAAAAATTAAAAACTTTAAAATTAAATTAAATTTGATAACAAATAAAAACTCCGACAGCGGAGATAAATTTTATATTTTACTATCCCATTCCGCTTAACGGACGGAATATAATTGAATATCTATTTAAGCGTATTCGTGGGTTGTTAGTGAAGTTGACGCCCATGAATATTGAACGTTGGTGTAGTAGTCGGGTGCCTTCCATTACACGTTACGGCTCCTTGCAAGTACATTCTGTCCAGGTCATCTGTGCATGTCAAAATATCGAAATCTCCTTAGATCTGTGCGTGTAAACAAACAGAAAATAAATTAGGATATTGAGTGAAGAAGAGTCATAATTTTCATTTTCATTCCAACTACTACACCAAAGTTCAATATTCATGGGCGTAAACTTCATTAACAAACAACCGATGCACCTAAGTAGATATGCAAGAACATTCCGTCCCTCAGGACGAATGGGATTGTAAGATATAAAAGTTATTTCCTTTTATTTATTTTTAAAAATTAAATTATTAAATAATATAACCATACATTTTTATAATGACGCCAGGGACGTCATAAAAACAATTTATTGGAGAGGACAAAATAAAAAATATTTCAAGAATTAATCCCTTCCCCTTCCCAAACGGCTTTCCCAAATATATTAAATATTTTAATTTTCCCAACTATATTAAACTCGTTTTTATTTGAATTTTCACTTATCTGTTGTGAATGTTGACACTCGACAACAGTAATATTCTTTTCTACTCAAATACAACATTGTATCAATAAAATCTCAATTTACTAACTCAAAAGCTATTGGTATTAGTTTTAAATTTTAATAAAACCTTTAGGTAAAATGTTTTACCACAATTTTCGCAGTTCGATGTAAGTTCTGAAATCTCGAATTTCCCATCTTTTGGGGTTTTAAAATTATGGAGGGAGGGAGTCACAGCCCCCCTAGCTCTCCGATGGCGATGCCCCTGAATTTCACTCACTACCCATATTGGATGGTAAAAATGCTAAGCAATGCTAAGTGCTAAATTCTAAATTTTAATAAGCAAACATTTTAAACCACATATGAAAATAACCCCAACATGATCGAAACGTCAATAAAATGTACCTCAGGGCCGTCCTAAGATATTTGCGGCCCGTGGGCTACTAAAAAGGATGCACCCCACTATATGGATACATATAGTAGTAAAGGCCCCCCAAATGATAAGAGAAAAAAATAAGTTTGTGTCTTCAGTAAAATGTTTAGTAATTTTTAACAATAATTTTTGATCCAATATTCATGTTTATCCTCAAAACTTACATCCGATTTGCCGATTATAGGCATTTAGGTGATCACTTGCTTTCTTCTTATTAAATGCCGCTCCCCGAAAAACATTTAAACCCCCCCCCCCTCCTTCTTCCCGAAAAAATATTCTGCGTATGCCCCTCCATACATATCTTATAGACATTTTGATTAACAAGTCAGTATAAAGTATACAATACACTTTCATATTAAGCACATTTGAAGACATTTATAGACACACTTTTATTAAATGTACAAAGTTAACAACAATACATTAAGTACAGGAAAGTAATCAACGAATTTTCGATAGTAGGGATTCAAATATGCTTCATTACCAACAATTTATGTCATAAGAAAGTTAATACCTAGGGCGTGGTAATGAAACGAGTTGTCAGTTCATAATAACGTTTCCACGTATTTTATTCGGCCAGACTAAAATAAATTTTAAAAAAATTGTTTCTGCAAACTTCCTTACAACCTTCAGTAGTCAAACTTAAATTTGGTGGCTCTGTGAGATCTTTTGTACAAAATATTTCATTTTCAACTGTTTAATATTTTTTTTTCTTGGGGTCAGTGCCAAAATTCTAAATAGTTTGAATTAATACTATATTTTAATTGATACTCAAATTAATAATATTTAATTATATTGATTGTTTAACTTATTAGACTATATATTTGCTTTGTAATAGGATGAGGCATATCACATATGGTATGGTATAGGTGTATGGTATATCGTGGAATTTAAACGTCAGATCTGGAATTCAAAGTTTATTTGTAAATATCCATACAAATTTTATATAAACATAAATGAAGAAATAGGGCTCCGTTTGGAATTAATGCAAAACCTTACCTTAAATAAGGCCGAAGGGAAATGATAGCTTCGTCTTCGAAATGCAAACTCTTGTAAAAATAGTTACAACAAAATAAAAACCTCTAAATACCCCCTCACCTGTGATTAATTGAACGTGTAAGACTGTTTCATTGTAATTGTTACTTAATTTGCCTTTTACAATTTGCTCTATTTTCTGAATCGGACATATACGGTATACCCATCAACATTTGATGACTGGAACCATGGACCAAAACATGGAACGCTGGAACCAATCTGTACACAATGCAACGTACCAATGACCGTTAAACACCTACTGACTGTTGCTCGATACCGGTCTCCCATACCATTTAGGGACATTATTAAGCGATAATAGCCTACACTTTACCGAAATATTAATTATTTGAAACAAATAAACATTTAGAAAGCGATTTAAATTTAAAGATTAATTATTATAAGTATCCCATTAAACATTTATTTATTAATAAAACTTCATTTTTATAAAATTATTATTCATTCTTTTTTTTTTACTTATTAATTTATTTTTTATTATTTAATTATTTATTAACATTCTTTTTTTATTCATTAACAATAGAATATGAACCGGTATCAGTAATATGTTGAAAATCAACATAGTTGTGCGCAGGCAAACATTATGTGAGTCGTCGATTGCCTATAATAATTAAATAAAATCAAATCTATTTTCTAAAATTTGAAACAACAGCAGAATAGCCACTAGCATACGTAAAAATGGCAATCCAAAATATACTTACAAGGGTAGGGCACAGTAAATGGGTCACCGATTTTACTCAAATTTTTTTGGCGATTCTACGTCCAAAAAATTTCCCATTCCCATTGGTATTTCTTCCAATGAAGGAGACGAGAAAAAAATAAAATAAAACACCCTGAAACCTGCGTTATTTTATATTCAAGCTTGGAAAATGATATCGACAAAGTATTCCCACCAAAACTTTTTTTTTTTTTTTTTTTTTTTTTTTTTTTAGAATACATCAAAGGAAAAATACACACTTCGCTTTGCGGAAAAATAATTGCTTTTTGGTCAAATAAATTATTTAGATTACCGGGTAAACAAGCGTTATAGACTTTTTCGCTCCAAAAATTATATATAGAAATATAGCAGATTCTGATTGCAAATTAAAAAAAAAAGGAATTTTTGACAAACATTTTTTTCCAGGGTTTACCTTTCAAATTGTTTAAAATAACAAAAAACCGCCCATAATTAGGAATACTTTGGCAGATTGAAACAAAGTTTAGAGGGTCGGTAGAGGTTCTTAAAGTACGCAATTTGCTTTATCCGAGATACTCCGACGTGTTTTAGAACCAACGTTATCCACGAATAACCTCAATTTTGTAATTACTTTTTTCTTTATATGTACCATCTAGTGAATGCAATAGTTGCTTATATGTATGGAAAGCCCAAGAACATCGTAATCGGATAAACTGAATACGAGATACAGAGCTTCAAATCGAAAAGTAATTTAGTGATTTAAAAATTCTGATACCGCTCGGAACTGAAATTTTTTTTTTGGGTTCGAAAATATTTTCAGCATAAGAGTTTTTATGCGCTCACTCACTAAGAGTTAACACATGTGCCCATACTTATGAAAGTGGTCTAAGTCATATATTTCTTGTTTCGAGATATTTAATGCATTTGAATAAATTAAAAAATATTTGTATATTATGCGACATTTCAATTTATAATTTTATTAGTCTTGATTAATGGAAATTTATTATAGATATGAAATTTTGTGTTATAGGAAAATGTTGTTTTTAAAGCTTGAATTGACTTAGACCATTTTCAAAATTAACTGAATATCCTATAATTGACTTAAAGTAATAAAAAATTGTGATTTTTATTTGAAACAACAACTTTAACGAAATAATTCATAAACATTTATTAATAATTTTTAACAAGTAATCCATTTTTATCATAATTTCGAGTTTTTAAGATTTTTAAAATGTTCCTGAAAAAATGGAGGGATTTATGGTAGTAAACACATAAGATCTTTATGCTTTTCTTCCGTTACTGGTCTAGTGGTGTATAATGGAAGTAATTGAATATTTTCGTATATGTTTGGTCTTCCTCTTTTAGGTTTATATAATAGTTTAAGTTATGTTTATATAATTTCTTTAAATTGTTGACTTAGACCACTTTCATAATTAACACTAAATGAATTCCGTATAACGTTGTAATTACAACTACTATCTAAAGGTTCATTTTTGACGATATCGTAAAAATTACATTGAATAAATTTAGTTTAAAATCATGTCATGTGAAATAAGTGATAAATTCATTTTTTTTTAATTTTGACTTAGACCACTTTCATAATTATGGGCACATATATTTACCGATCCTGAATCAATTGGTACTAAAGGGGTTCTGTGGAGGGAAGTATTGCTGGTATCGAGAATTTGAGTTTGCTAAGCCTTATAATTATTTTGTTATAATTCGCTATATCTACAATCTGCACATATATAACCTCCTCGAATTATAATGTCTATCTGTCTCAAAAATAAATTCAGATATATTTAAATCGAAATATATATATCGAAACCAGATCTGGTAAGATAATGTCTAAGATAATAGATAATGTCTTTAAGATATAACAACCATGGAATAGAAAAATTTTAAATAATTAAACTTAGCAGAATATTTCCAACACTATAATATAGATTCCTGTTAGGTATGTCGCTTTCATAAATTTTGAAGAAGCTATTTGCCAAGACGAGGAAGTGTAATAGGGCTTGGGATTAGAGCTACCGACGAAGTCAAAAGTCAGATGAGCTATGATATATTTACAGAGCTGGAGCGATCGGATACTTGACTTAGCTAATTACTCTACTTGAGCTATTCATGGACCTCATCCTATCGTGGAAAGGCCTGCCTCAATAATACAGCTCCTTTCACCAGTCTTATCTCCTCTGCATTGTTAACGTACCTCCGCCTCGTCTTCTTACACCATTCTCTTTACTCATCAACCTCAGGATTAAAGCGGCAATCTAAGGGCTGCTCGGCTCCTTTCCTGGCTGCCTTTGCTTTTAAGCTGAACAACAATCTACGCATGAACTTCTGAAAATATTGAACAACAAATTTCATGAGAAACATGATTTCAGCAAATTCACTCATTCAGCTCTCTGAACTTGAAATCATTTAAAATTCCAATATTAAGAAGGAAGAGATTAACAAACCTATCTAGCCGGGGGAAGAAGGTCGAAGTTTATTCCGTGGGTACTTCAAATAAAAGTCAGCTCTCAGAGACCGGATTCGAACCCGCACCCCTCCGAAATCAACCATCACGGCCTCTTGTATAGTAGGAGAAAAAAACCTTTATTTATTCAGTGCCGATGTCCAAATATACTGATTTGCGATTAACACTGCTCTTTGTATTCATCTAAACATGAAGTAGATGCCTCTCAAAGCATAGTCTCCCTATAGTATTTTAGAGGAGTGGGATAACTCAGAGGGTAAACAACTGGATTCTTAAATTACGGTAATAGGTTCAAATCCGGCATTGGCAGAAATTTATTTCCTGTTTAATCGGCCGTTAATTGATTCTGGTGTAGGGAGACCTAGGAGACCTCTTAAGTCACACCTCGGCTCTGTAAAGTGGGTATTTGGGCCTTCATTATTCCAGGGGATGTTGAGTGTGGATACTCACCACACCGCCAGTTTGCATAACCATTTATCAAAAAACAGTTCTTGTTTAACAACTACAAAACATTAAAGGTTCAAGGGGTATAGTGGTGCAGATTTATTTTGCTATTGTAATTTTTTAAAGAAAATCCAATTAAAAGCCTTATTTCTTCCGATCTTAGGTTTATAAAAAATAAGTCAACGTTTCACCAAATCATCTTCAGGACTATAATATAACATTTCACATAATTTTATTCTTGAATTGAAACAATGAACAATCAACGTGTCAGTTGTAGTAATACTATACTCAGAAAAATCATACTAAATATGAATGGATCCATGTTATAAAATGTAAATATTGAATTGTTTTAATTTAAAATATTTATACTAAAATAAAAATTATACTATTTTTAGATGTTATAAGATGCTGTTATAAGATAATGTTTATTATTCTCAGATAAAAAAAATATGCTAATTAATTATGTCATTCCTTAAAATCAAATAATTTATAGTAGTTTTTATACTTTCTAAAACATGAAATCAAAGCGTTTAAATCATAATGTATTATAATGAATTGATTCATAAAAATTGATATGTTTTATTTTCCCATTTAATACTTTATTAATGAAATAAAGCTTTGACCAAAGAATATCTTAATAACATTTTTACTTTTAAGAGTTTTGACTCCACAGATTAATTCTATAAAGTTGTCTAGCTTGTAAGGATAGTTGAATAAAAAAATAAGTCCATATATCGACTTCGCGGAATATGCGACCTATTCCTCATGTGTAATTAGGATTAAATACCTACCGTATAAAAGCGAATAAATAGCTCTAAGATATCTGTTTGTGTTCTGTTATATCTTCAAATTTTAATTATGCCATTGATGGTTTCATGGAGAGAGGGTAATCGTATCTTAAAAAAACAAATAAAAAAATAAGGTGAAAAGAACAGATGTCGCATTTTTAATGAAAACATGCCCTCGGAAGCTCATGTAGGAAGACATAAAGCAAACCCAACGCTAATGGGATTTCTGTCGTTAATTAATAAAAAAAATTGAACAGTAGCCATTGTCGTTAATTTCCTATTTATGCATAATGGCCACTGTATCGCCTTGACCTCCCTAACCAACGAAATATTTCTCTAGGCCAGGCTCTGAGGTGAAATAATGATGAGGATTTTTAAAAATATGATGATGGTGTTGTGGTGAGAGTATATTTCTCGGAAGGTGCACTTCCCCGGGTATGATAATGATTATATCGGGCGGATATCATAGCTATTAGTCCCTTCAACTGAATAAAACATGTCTCGGATCTCGGGTTCTGGGCCACAAAAAAAAAAACTACCCCGGGGTAAGACACAGGCGCTTACCTACAACCTGGGGAAACCTCGCTCTAATTTTTTCTCTAATAGACTCTACAGGTAAGGTTTTTACCCAATCTTATAAAAGGTTCTGGTTTCCCCACAAAAACAAATTTCGTTAAAAATTTATGAAATCCCTACTTATAAAATTAAAAAAACGCTGCAAATTATTACCCAATGGTTTATTATTTCCACTTAGTGATATTTCAAAAATATCTAGTCCGTCCAAGTTAAAGAAATTAAACAGGAAAATAAATTTGAAGCTTTTCCCAAGATGATTGCCGTGAGAGTGTCAAACTGGGAGTGTTAAGAAAAAACTGTGTCAATGCAAGTAGGCTGTGATGGTTAGAACATGCAATCAGATGGTAAAATGATACAGAGGAAATATTTGATATGCACTTCAGTAGGAAAAAGAAAAGGAAAGACTAAGGAAGCTAAAGGAAGTGCAGAAATAATCCAAGTAAGGATAAAGTGGAGAGATGCGAAGAAGTCACAAGCCCAATAGATAAGTCAGGAGGCCTAGGGCCACGATGACCAGCCGCACCGGAGAATTAGTCTACTAAGTTCATTACGCTATATCTCAGCTAATACTGGTCCGATTTAAATTATTTTTTTTCCTTTTGTAGGGAATTTCATCAGCTTTCGTTTAAATACAATAAAACCATCAAAAATTTGCGGACGGATTTTTTTTCATTCGATATTTGGATTATACGTACCTTGAAACGTAAAACCTTAAAATTTGATAGGGGGTTACAACAATTGGTCGATTCCAGTTCATTTTCATTTAGGGGTGTTTATTTGTATATAGAAGTATGAATCATTGTGTTATATTGAGTTCAATTGTAATATTTTTGAAGAATGTTTAAGTTGTAGAAAAGGAATCGTTTTAAATTATGTGTATGTGCAACATTAACAAAGAAATTTTTTAACTGTTTAATTTCCAGGAGTATGGCAAGTACATATCTTATTTTATATATATATATATATATATATATATATATATATATATATATATTTCTTTTACTTTGAATCTTGTCTTCAGAAATTATTTGAGCAGAATGTTTAGGAAAGGAAGTTTTCATTAGAATAGTGACAGCAAAAAAAGAAAGAAAAAGAAATTAAACATCGAATGTCAACTACTGATGTTACCGATGCATCCCTATGAAATATTTTATCATGACATATGATTCACTATAATTATCATTTTTAAATTTTGCAATAGTTTTGGTTTATTCTTTTCAATAATGAAACTTTCTCATCGACCAAGAAATGTAAGGCTTTACATAACATGATACGTAGAATCCAATTATCGAATAAAAGCAAAAAATCCGTCTTCGTTCGCCATCCGTGGCTTTTTTCCGAGACCTCTGGTCCGATTTTTTTTAATTTAGCACCAAAGCCAAAGGTCACCCCAGAATGATCTTCGGAACTTGACATTACCATCAAGATGGCGGCCGATTAGGGGTTTCATAAGCCCATATCTCGGTCATTAATGAAGAGGAAAAATATAAATGTTTTTTGAACCGTTAAGGAAAGTCAATAAAAAAAAATTATTATATTTTGCTTATATCTATAAAAAATTTAAAATAAAAGGAAAACTACTTGATTTTTATCGTTTATTTAATTTCAAAAAGTGTCCTATCTCGCCTAAATCTGGAAAAGTGCCCTATTTTGGACTCCAACTGTATAAGATAATGAAACGGCAAATACCCATCAAGCTGAAAATACTGATTATTGTCTAGGCTCCTTGAGAGACACTCTTAATTACCACTAAGCAACAAATTTACTATCTATAAAAAGCCATTAAAGCTTCCATGGAGATAGGTTATATCAGCCGTGGATCGACGGGTGCAAGGGCCATCCTGGGGCTCACCCAGCCTCGATGAAGTGGGTGTTGTAGGGTTCCGCCAAAACTTCAAATATCCAAAGAATTCAGTTCTTGTAGTCAATAGAATTTCGCAATATTGTGAATCCAACAAGGATTTGGGCATAACAACAGGCATAGACGCTGCCATCGTATAAAATAAAAGTTTGTAATATACACTTAATTACTTCATGAACCCTTTGATTTCAGTTATGGAAAGCACTTACCGCGATCTCATACAAATCTCTACGACAAATATGTATAATAATGAAATTAGGTAATTGCCAAATGCATTTTCAAATACCAAAGTTACGGTTTATCGAATGCTAAAATATTTTGTGTTCTAATAAACACATTCAGCATATATTTTTTTATTTTTATTATTCTGGGAGTGGAATGGATCAGAATGAGGCTCCTTTCCTCTCGGGACCGGGTCCGACTCCGGTTGTTGCAGATAATTATTTATTCTGTTATATCAGCCATGGATCGACGGGTGCAGGGCTCACCCAGCCTCTATGAAGTGGGTAATTGGGAGAAAACCCAAGTGGCTGAGCGTGATCATAGCCACATCACCTCCTTATATAACTATAAATTGATAAATTATTTGCCACTTCTATAATTTTGTTTTATTGAAAACTAGTTCAGTTCTGAAAACACACAGAAATTCAAAAATAAGCAATTCAAAATATAGTTTGGCATTATTATACATAGTAAATTAGATGCATTATAAAACATTTAAGAATTATGAATTTGATTGAGACAAGGAATCAAATACATGTTGGTACTCACCAAGGTTTAAATGGATTATATCAAACAGAAAAGTTTGTACTGGTTTTTTCTCGGACTGAACTAACAATGGAAGAAAGGAAAGGTGGGATTTTTATAGGTAAACGGTTTAAGTATCGGGGTTTTTCCAGTAATGCCGGTGAGTAATTGGTTTTTCTGTTATAGATGGGAATAAATTTAAGACTGGACTATTGGAGATATTTATTTTATCATTTAAGCAAAAATCTGGATTGGATTTGAAGGATTTTATTATTTCAAGTGCTTCATATATATTTAATTTGAGGCTTTTTTCAACGTGATGTATTAATTTGACTCCTGAGTCTTTGATGAATTTATGTTTATTTTCATTTAAATGAATTGCAAAGTTGGAATTCTCTGTCTTATTATTATATGCACGTATATGTTCCTTTAATCTGCGATTTAGCGATCTTCCAGTTTTCCAGTGTATTTGGCTGCACAATCGGCATTACTGGAAAAACCCCGACCCTTAAACCGTTTACCTATAAACATCCCACCTTTCATTTCTTTCATTGCTAGTTCAGTGCAAGAAGAAACCAGTACAAACTTTTCTGTTTGATATAGTCCATTTAAACCTTGGTGAGTACCAACATGTATTTGATTTCTTGTCTCAATTAAATTCATAAATGTTTTATAATACTGATTTATAGTACATCTAATTTAATGTGCATAAGAATACCAAACTAAATTTTGAATTGCTTATTTTTGGATTTTTGTGTTTTTTAGAACTGAAGATGAATGTATAGCGTTCGAAACTAGTTTTCAATAAAACAAAATTATAGATGTGGTAAATAATTTATCAATTCCTAATTAGATTGATCCTGCTATACCATCATGCGGATGTCAACACCTTAAATAACCTTTAGCCTAGACAGTCCTTCCTAACTAAGTACTAAACACAAGACCCTTCATGGGTTTTAGTAGTACAGATTTTTTAAATTTGATTTTATTATTATTTCTTTACATTAATTAACGCAACAAGCATTCCACTTTTCAAAATCATCCCTTCGGAGAAAAGTTTATAGCTTAATCTACGAATCCATATTGTTTGTTGGAATAATGAAGTTTTAATTCTTTTTCTTTTTTCTTTTGTCTAAATGACAACGGTACATTGAACTCAGAGGGAGCATTGACAACGTTGTTTTAACATTCCCTTTCATCCCGAACGCGAGGGCAGTTATAAGAGGCGACAATGACGCTATTATCGGGAGAGACAAGGACTCGTGGTCCTATTGAGGAGTACGTAGGAAAAGAAAAGAGAATAGTACGGACCTTTGAAAACGAATTGATACCGGAGCTTATTAAATAAACTAATCTGTATACTATTATAGCCGATGGAGCTATGCTATTATAGCTATAATAATGACGAGGAGACCTTAGGGATGGTTATGCGTGCCTCCACGCCCCTATCCTATATCGCTTCAATTTAGAACTTAATAACTCCAACCGCGCTCTCTAACACCTTCCTCATCGCTTATTGGCTCTTTTAATTAAATCTTTCCATCTCTCATCCAATCACTAAACACAGTCATTCCACCGCTTTGAGAAAAACGAGAAAAAGGAAAAACCTTCCGTCGTCCAACTTCCACCGCTTTGGATTATATTATTGAAATTGGTCCATTTATATCCCGGTATTATATTTATTTATTTTTTAAAATGTTGATGGTTTGAATTCGATTTTCGCAATAATATAAATTACTACTGATAACACTATTTTTTTTACGGCAACACTCGTTATAATAATGTAATAATTCATCAGTATTTCCTTAATTCTTTATGATATTTGGTTTCGTATGTTGAATTTGCAAGAAACTCCCGAAAGGCTAAATTCTATCAATTATCATAAAACTGATCAGTTTCTTAACTACCAATGTTAAGTTATAAGTGGTTTCTTAATCGGTGAGAAAAGTCTTCGAAATCTAACAAATATACAAATTTAAGATACTATACCTTATTAATATATTAAATTAAAATATACCTTAGACTAGAAAAGTTTTGTGTATTGGGTTTAGCGTCTTTATATACTCCAACTAGAGCAAGAATGACAAGTTAACCTTACGAACCTAGACGAAAGGTCTCCTCTCGGATTCTGCCTGCAGCGCTTCTTACTCGAGAAAGCTGAGGTTCTTCCTCGACACGTTCGGGCACCAAGGTCTCTGTCCAAAAAAGAGATATTTTTAAAAAAAATTATTCTATATTTGATATGACTAATAATTGTGACGAACGCAAAGAGTTTGGATTAATATGTTAGGACAGATATACATGCAATCAATGTACAAGCCTATATTGAACGATTGCTCTAGAAAATCAAAATCCTTATCACAAGGTACAATTTTTCTTTTTTTTTTTTTTTCTCCGCTCTTAAATATTTATCAACGTTTTATTCAACTTGAATAACCCTTAAATCGATTGGTGATAATAAATAATAATAATAAATAGAAAAAGAAATAGATTACACGTGTTTTTCTACAATTTCAGTACAATACTGAAAAAATGTTTTCAAAACATTCTCTTAGCTAGAAATCGCTTAAAAACAAAAAAGAATAACCAAAATGAAAAAAATATTATATAAAAATAAATTTATCAGAAAATATATCAAATTGATTATACAAAAAATAACACATTGGAATGATGCTTATCTGATGTAGTGTTTTTAGCACAATTCATTAGCCTTGTCAAAAAAAAAGTAGAAAAAAATTAAAGATATGGTGATTTACGTTATTAACATATTTATTTTTTTCGGCAAGATTTCATTTTTAGAAATACCTGAAAGTCAATTGTCTTCACAACTGCAAATTATTATAAGTACCTACTCCGTAAATCTGCTACTGCCTATTATGGGAATACATTTATCTCATATTCGTGCTAAGATTGTTCTATAATCACATTGAAAACTTCTCCTCATTAAATAATAATTATTAGCTACCATATCTGATCCAGGTCTGAGGGCAACAGACGCACAAGCATGTAAGCAAGAGAGTGGGAAATAAAAGGACTTCTTAACGAGTAATAAAGATGGTCGTAAATCTCAGTAGAGCAGCAATAAAATTTAATTTCATTGACCTCACTTATTGCCTGAATAACTGTAATACATTCTCCAGAGAATATTAATATTATTATTAGCAAGTATTAGTCTGTAATTTTAATTATTTTGCCAATTATTTGGAATCGTCTCATTATGAAATTTTATTTTCCAAGTACATTTCTACAATGCGTTTTGAAAAACAGAATTTAAGAAAGTCTTGTCCAAATGTCTCACAAAATAATTGTGATTTCCAAACAATTCGACTTCCAAAATTTTGATTGTATATAATTTTAAAAACGATACTAGACATTTTTGATTTCAATTAGTTGTATTGATAGACGGTGCCATAAAGAATGAATGAATGAATGAATTGGGGAGGACACAATACAAAATTTCCCAACTATTTGACCAAATATACCAACAATAATTTTCTTTTCTATTATAATACTATACTATTCTATTTATAATTTCTACAACATAATATCGATAAAATACCAATTTCTTAACTTAAAAGGTGTACTTATAGGTTTTAAATTTTAGGAACTCTTTGATTAAAATGTTTTACACCAATTTCGCAGTCCGAAGCAGGTTCTAAAATTTCTCAACTTTTGGGGATTTCGAATTACACTCCTTATTCTATCCCTCCCATGAAGACGTTCCTGGAAACTGGAAGAGTATGAAAATGCAATTAATAATAAAATGATTGAAATTCTATGATATTCAGAATATTGTTAGAGTCCTAGGGCATTGATTTGCTAAGAACAGAACTTCTCATTGTCTATTTCTAGCGTTTATACGATTTCCACTAGAATTATAGATAATCCGTAATAATTCCAACCATCCATATTGTATAATTTCTATCCATAGAATTTGTTAGGCGTCACATCCATATATTGCCTTTCTATCCAGCAGAAGCATCGTTGGATGATCGGGTTTCGACGAAAGGATAACCCTCCGACGCGGATGAAATATTGTCGCTGGGATTGCCGACGGTTGAAGAGACTCCCCGCAGTGAGGTGATGAGAACGCAGACAAATGGGCCGACCGACTCTTGCCTATTCCGGGCACATCTCTCTCCCAATTTGTTCCCGCTCCTTCTTAACATTTCCACTCCGCAGTCCGTGTAATTAAACTTGTACCGTCTCAGGAATAATCGACCAATTAATATTGTTACTCGGGAGTCTTCGGCGGGTGGCCGCTTCCAATTCTTCTTCCTGTCCTTTTCTCAAGGATATACTCCCCAAGGAACCCTCACAGCGTCTTGCGCTCTCTCCTCAAATATCCATTCGTTTTAAGATTTTTTCCGGAATACGCTTTATATCTGTATACCTTTATATCTATATATTTTTTAATTTTGAGGTTCATAAATACAAAATAATAATTTATTTTATATTACTGACTACTTCAACCCCTCAATACTGGATAATCTGTAAAACATAAGTTTTCTTGAGGAATCTTACTAATGCATAAACAGAATTTTATGGTCTAAAATTTATTATGCAAACTACGGAATTAATAGTTGGGGACAAGTCAAACATATATATAAGTAATGAAAAAAAATGAAAAAAATCGATTTATATTCTATCAGACTAGCCGTAACTAAGTAGGCCTTCTTCTATAGAGCATACAGAGAAGTTGGCTTATGTTTATGCCAAATAGTGCTTATCGACTCTAACTTTACATTTAGTATGTGCTTTTAATTTTAATTTTTTTGCCTGCTTTATCATCAAGTGGTTTCTATCCTACCAAAGTAGCATACCCTAGCTGTACATAACTTGTATTTGTTTTTATATATTATATTTCACCTAAATGGTTCCCGACAAATTATTATTTAGAATTACCAACACAATCAAGCTTCCATTTCTTCTTATAGATCCAAATACATCTTGCGTTGACAGAATAAGTGATATCTGGTTGATAGTCTCATGGTTTTGTTTGAGGTTTACGAGGTTTTGTAGGTATACTGTCGAATTGTTTAATGCCACAGAGTTGGTATTTTGTGCATTCATGCCTAGAAACTACTGTTTATTTATTTATCCTATTATTGGTGGTAATAATATAAAACGTTGATAACAAGCCGAAACCGTTGGAATGAATCTCGATCTTTCCACTCTGGCTGAAATAATTTACTATCTTGTTGGAAATCCCCCATTTTTTGTTCAAGTTTAAGCACGTAAGGGCGTTACACCCGGTAGCAAAAAAAAAAAAAAAAAGAAAGAAAAAAACAACGAAACAAAGGCAGAGGAAAAATAAATGAATAAATCTTATATAACATTGTTCAGAATAAATTAAAACTTAATAATTAGTGGTTGATGTGAGAACATGGTGCGTTCACTGCCAGTAACCGCATGCTGTAAGTAGCGGATAATGTAGATCCGAATCTGCAAGTTAATTGAACATATTCTGATTGAACGAAACATTTTAAGCCTGTTAATTGAATTGATCTAATTGTAAGTACTCGACCCTTTGAATGTACTGAGCCCATATTTGGTTTTTGAATTAACCTTTTTTATATCTGACCAATTCATTTTTTTTTTTTATTTGTATTCAAATTTATCTGATAATATTTATCTCGTACGGGATTAATTTAGTATTCATTTTATCCTTCCACCATTTATTGAAAATGAAAGAAACTCTATATACAATTATTAGTTTATTATTGATTGTTGATATTAATCGATTTTTTTTTTTTTACCCTTTGAAGAATTTTCCCAATTATTCAGATCAAGTTATAAATTCAAAATCAGAGCTAGCAAAATTACTTAGATAATTAGAATATAAAAAGGTAAAAAATAACTTTTCAGATAGATCCATTTTCATTAGTTACTGGCCTTATATTTTTAAAAATTACATTATCTGTTTTAATTGATATGATGTGGTTAATTACCAAAGAAAATTTATGTATAATCACATCTTTCTAAATTATCTTGTAATTATAATCACTGACTGCATCTTCACTTCTTATAAACGGCCGTAAAGAATTAAAGAATTTTTTTAGTTTCGACATTTCAGTGACCATTAAAAACTATAAAACCTACGTGTTTGTTAAAAATTTTTTGGAATTCTAAAAAACGTATTATTTTAAAGTTTTTGAAGCAATAATCGTCAAAAAAGATTTAATTTACTTATTTACTTTTTTATCCAAAACAGCTTATTCATATTTTCTACTACATATGAGGGGGTGAGAAGGCATAAGGTACAATTTAATAATTCTGTGAACACTTATTTTGAAGTTAATACATTTTAATAAAAGCTAAAATGTTACAGTTTGTGCCATAATATATATTGGCTCTAATGTATATCCCTTGAATAATGAGTAATATTGCTTTTGAAAAACATTTTATATTTTTTTAGTATCCATAATCACATTTAACTCAATCTTTGAAAAAAAAAATAATAAAATCATTTTTGCATTTTCAAATTGGCTTGGCTTCTTATCCCCTCATATTTGTAATTAAATCAAATATGTATTTCTATGTCCGATACCCCAACTCATCCACATACACATTATTGATTTGCCTATCTATTTACTATTTATATCAATCAATATTTATATCAATACACCAAATATAATTAAATTCTCTGACTCATCTAATTGCATCATTCCACGCCAATTTGCAGCATTTTTTTAGTGTAGAATAGTTTTTACGATTTAATTGTTCAATCCTCAGTCATACATTGTTTTCATGGTTAAATCTTTATTCGACTTTATCTCATATAGAATCAATTTAGGATTTATTTCAAGCAATTATTGAAAATGAATGAAACCCAATATACAATTAATAGTTTATTATTTAAATGTATCAAACGATTTTTTTGCCCTTTAACCAATTTTCCTTGAAACAGTTAAATTCAATATCAATAACTGATAATTATAATCTTTAACATATTATCGTGCAATTTCCAACATAAAAAATACTATCACTTGATGTGAAACTGTATCCCAATGTTGGCAAAACCTGATTCCGCCGCGATCACTCTTAAATGCTAATCAGAAAATTATTTCAAACCGACAAGTTTGTCTAATGCGAAAATCCTCTTCCATCCCTTGTCCAAGATGGACTAATGATACACCATCGGGAGCAATCAGGTAGCCGTAATATTTGCCGGAAGATGTACGGAATAAAGAAGCCGAAACGGGCGAGGGAAAGATAATAGTCCAATACATTTATATGTTAATTGCTACAGATCCATCAACACTCCTCCTATGTTATCATATCCCCAAACTGCCTTATTATACTTATAGACTATTATAATCCGTCGGTGGAAATTGCTCGTTGGGGATTTTTATGTTCGAGGTTGCACCCGCCGTTTTTTCCTAAACCTTTCTACTTAGCATCTTTTTGTTGATTTTAAAATTCGATTAATTATTTTTTTATTAAATATATCGATCGGGTTTCGTGTTTGTAGTTATTATCGATTAATTCATTTAGTTAAATATTATTGATGATAATTTATATATATTAAATTTAATTATCTACCCAAGTAGAGCTCATTAAATGCCAACATTTATATGTATCTTAGTATTGCAAAGATTTTAAGTGGAACATTTTTTTATTTATTACTTTTTTAATTTAGTGATATCCCAGGAAGAATTATAATTTTCTTATTGGATTTGTAAAGTGAATCTCTCAATTGTATTTAATTACATAACTTACATAATTAACTTATAATGAATGATAACGTTTCGAGGCAAATGCACCACCCTCAGGTCATTGTATTGCATTAGCCACGTCTTGATGCACCAGTAATGAACCTCATTTTTCTTTGAATCTTCTAAAAATCATCCTCATTTGGTCTTCACTGTCCATATATTTATTCATTTTTAATTTAGTGATGTCCCAGGAAGAATTAGAATTTTCTTATAGGATTTGTGAAATGAGTCTTAAAGCATTAAAGTGACATGAGGATGCGCCATTTGGCTCTAAACGATGTCATTTCAAGCTATTGATGTAAGTTATATTATAAAATAAATTTAGAAGATTCACTTCACAAATGCTATTAGTTAATTTATTACTTGTATCATTATTTTTATAATATTTGAAACGTTTTTTGATGATATCTTAAAGTAAAGAGGGTGAGGGCCGATCCCAATGACGGTTGATAAAATACAGAACATAATATTTATTTATTAATTCCACTCCGTTTCAGTCAGAAACATGTGAAACAGAAGTAGCAAACAATAGCTGCACAAACGTAATTAAATACAATGGCAATAAAAATAGTAGATATAATAACCGGTATTTTTTAAGGTTATTAGCCCTCGATAATACGAAGTTATAACCTCTTTACTTCCTTGTACGAAGCAAAGAAAGCATTATAATCACGAAAATTTTCGGATTTCAACGGAAATATATGGATGGTTTGTCTATCACTGAATCCATTTTGACTAGTTTCCTCGTGACGTCTGTACGTGCGTATCTCGCATAACTCAAAAACGGCCGTAGAAAGTTGAAATTTTTTTTTTTAGGATTATTGTAAAATCTAGTTGTGAATCTCAATGTTTGGTCACTCCATGAACTTTACTTGAAGGTCATTGTTGATTTCCATAAAAAATTATATTAAAATATAGTATAAAACTTCTCAAATTAGGTATATAAGACTTCCATATTAATATAAATAACATATTAAATTTTGGTTTGGTCTTTTAAAAGCTTCGAATATCGTATTCAAAAAAGGAATCGAAGAACATCAAGGAGTAAGAAGATCAAGGATTCATCTAGTTTTTTTTTGTTTTTGGTTCCATGGATTTGGAAGACAAAAAACAGGATAGCCACATATTTTTCAAGCTGCTATTCATTTTTCCACAGGAAGCTTTCTCCAGAAATTAAAAACTTTTTCAGCCAAACAAATCAGTTCATATATGATGATGATGATATTAATTTCGAAATATGTTACCTGAAATACTGTTATCAAATTATTGACTTTTATTGGAGGAGGGTTCAAAGATGAGGTGGAAAAATTAAGTCTCCCCTCCTTCGCAAAAATTCTAGTTCCGGCTCTGCCTCCAATATGAACTTTAAAAGAATGTAATAACGCATTTAAATATGGATAGGTTAGGTTGTCTTAAAATCAGAAGTTCTTCGAAGGTCGTAAAGAAACACCCGAAGATCCATTAAAAGGTCTTTTTCAAGACCTCCCGACATCATCTTGGTTCCGGCCCCCTCGCTACTTTCGCTAAATGACTCCCTCCAGTTGCGCAATCACCGCCTCCTCCTGTTCTTGGAGGACCTCAATAATTGGATTTCGAACCGACTCCAGAAGCCATTGTCCATATCGACCAGTGTAATTCGGTTCCGACGGGCTAATTGTTAACGGTCAATTTCCCGAGTCTGGATGGTGGACCTAATGTTTATAACTGGATCCGGGCGAAGGCGGCAGCTAACAGCGTTAGGAGCCGGCTAAGTTTGTCTGTGCCGGGCTAATGGAAGCGCTCGCCGGTCCAAGATGGCCACCTCATTAGTGACTATAATTAATTCAGGTAAGACTGACCTCCCCCAGTCTCAGATGTACTCAATATTGCAGTCCCTTCGGCCGCGGCCTGTAGCCACATCGGGATTAATATTCACTCCTCCCACTATTAAAATTCAAATATAGGCTCTTAGATACAAACCGCTGGAAGGCCCGACGTCGGACGGGAGAGCTCTTTCCAACAGGAGTAGCGTTGATGGGAGCATCATCTTCAGCCACAAACTTCCTTCTCCCCTGTAATATTGATCAGCGTGAACAAGGAGCATGCTTAATTTATGAGCAAGTCAATGAGGGATTCGCTCATAACTCATCCGCATCCCTACAATAGTTCCAAGATATGCGAATACAAACAAGCAAAGAATGTTTCAGTGCTTGCACTAACACTATATGGGAAAGCTTGAATGATTCCAAAACTTATCCATCAATATCTACCCTCTCTTTTCACAAATAAAAAATAAACTCAACGACTTGAAACTTTGCCCAATCCAATGCCTTGTCCTTACACAGAATCAAATATATTCCTTGAAAAAAAAAAGGCTCCCGCAATTCCATTAATACAGAAAATAGGTATTTACAGTATAACCTAGATAAAAAAAGAACCAAATACAGGTTCTTGAAGGCTATTGAATTAATATTTTCAATTTGGGTAGTTTTATGAAGCAAATGTTCTTCTTGAATCTGTTTTACTAAAAGATTTCATATATTATTTTTTTAATGTTTTGGTGAATTACCCCATCTTCAGGACAAACTCTCAATCACAGATAAACATTATTAGTATTCACATAAATTTTAAAATAAAACTTACAATCATCCAATAACAATTATTTTATATATTTTTATTCTTTATGTATTTCACGCCATCTATCATTATATTACAAACATCCTTCTCTACCCTTTTTGTCATGATGACATCCAGGATCTAAAATATATTTCTTCTTAATATACATAATAATTATTTTTATAAAAACTTATAAAAAGAGTGTAACATTCTTTATATATTTCAATGTCACAATCCACTTTCTGGAAATTAAACCTTGTTCTAATCTATGTTATTCTATTGCCATCCCCTCTCCCAGACCTCTCTAAGTATCACTTAAACCTACTGACTTAACATGATTGTATTTTTTAATAATTAATTGTATCTTTTAAACCATCTCAATTATATTGTATTTATTCTGTTGATTGTATTTGCGTAATGGCCGTTTAGGTTTTTTGTATCTATTATGGAATTTACTGTGCTCTTTATGCTCTAGAATAGCTCCGATTATTCTTCAAGTTTAGGACGTTAAAAAAATAATGTAAGAAATCATTAAATAAAACAGAATATTCAGGAAGAAATTTCGCTTATTAGAACTATCCAAAATAAAAATAATAATGGTATATTAATATATAATATTAATATTTTCTTTTATTACCTACTGTCACCAACCAGAATAATGAATTTTTATTTAAGGTATAATCCAGTCACTTTGTGGATTTACCTTGCAAAAGGTGGGATAGAAGGTTTTATTGTTTTAACTTGTCTAAATTATTTGTAAAAATCACGAAATTTTCTAACTTTTTTCAAGTTTTTGCTTATAACTCCTAACCGACGAGTTGTAGTCGAAAATACTTTATCACAAAAGTTAAAAATAATTACATTTTCTACGATTTTCAGTGCTTTGACGATTTTTAACGGAATACGTACCGAGATATAGTCCTTCAAAGTTTTGAACTTTTTTTCAAAATATTGAAAATTGCAGATTTTTCCGTAGTAACTTTCTTCTTTCTTCATTTCTAAATGAATAACGTTCAATAACCTAAATAATAGAAAGAAACCCTACCCTATTGTTCGATGTTAATTTCATAACATTTTTACATGCTATGTAAAAAAAATGAATTATATAAAAATTTATGCTGCTTTAAGTCCAGTCAAATTTTAGATTTACTTTGCAAAAGGTGGAGTAAAAAGGTTTTATTGTCTTAACTTCTTTATATGGATGGTAAGATGGTGAAAACAAATTTTTTCCACATAATTTATCATGACTAAATTTTCTGTTGACTAAAAACCACGAAATGTTCTATTTTTTTTTCTTTTTTGTTTAAATGATAATATTTCAGTCCTACATGGTTTTAGCGATCTATTTTCTATTGAAAATAGCAAAGAGTTTGGAAAAAATCTCAATGCTAGAACTTTTTTCTAGGTCACACAGATTGTGGCAAAATGAAATATTTCTGCAGTATCGTGAAAAAAAATGCGAAACAGGAAAAAATTAGGAGTACCTAAATGTAATAAGATAAACCATTAGCATTTTGTTCCATTTGACTTCATTATTAGCCGTGTAAAATTTTATTTTGAAACGTTGAATATTTTTCAAACATTTAAGGAAAATTTTTTTTGCATTTTTTGCATTACCGAAAACTATCGAAATATTGTCAAAATTTCGTAACTTTGGCAGTTTCCATCAAATCACAATGTTTTATTTCTTTCACAGAAATGTTTAGAGCAACCTACAGAATACTGAAGTCCAAGTTTGAGCTGATAATTACCGCACCGTTTAATAGGGTATGCTGTTAAATACATTTTTGGCTTAATTTGTTGGTTGCTCTGAACATTTTTGTGAAAAAAATCATTGTGATATAATGCAAAGAGCCAAAGTTACGAAATTTGTACTGCAGTTTAACTATGACACTAACACTACAGTCCTATGTAATAAAAACGTTTTGTTTTTCTTACAGTTTTGAAAATTAAAATCCCGTAAAGTATTCAAGATAACTAAATAGAATTGTACAAGTTTTAAACTGATGGTAAATGGAACAAAAAATATTTAAAAAAGTATACAAATTATTTTGAAGGCTATAGGTATATTTCTTTTGGCTGGATAATTTGAAATGGAATGAACTACTCCGTCATGTCTCGAAAGTACAGAAAAAGTCTAATAATGGAAAATCATCATTTTGTATTTTACATAATTGTTACAACGTATATAACAGTGCACTTGTATAATTATATATAATTGGTTAAATGGAAGATTTGGATTTAGTATATCAATAAATACTGAATACCATATCTAAAGAATATCTATGCTGTAGGGAACATTTCTATGGCTCGGTGCAAGAACAAGGAATGAATATTTGTTATCAAAATTCGGTAGCGAAAGGTAGCGAAATTCGGTTTAAATAACTAAATGAACAACCGAATCCTAGCAACAGAACTCTCTGAATTCACGATACAATTGCCAATTTTAAAAAGCTGATTTTTAAATCTTGCTTTACCTAATGTAAGAAATTTTATTGTTTGTTATTCTTGCACTAAATCATACCTATATATCTTCAATAATTTTTTTTTTCAGGTAAAAAATGGAGAAGCATTTAGCACTTCAGGTCATTGTTTAAGCACCATATTATGTAATATTATAGAAAAAAGAAGTTTGTATTACATAGAACTGTAGAGTTAGTGCCATAGTAATCTACAATACAAATTTCATAACTTTGCGAATTTGCCTCATATCGCAATGGTTTTTTTCACAAAAACGTTCAGAACAACCCAGAAAATAAGCCAAAAATGAATTTAAGAACATATCTAATAAATGGTGCGGTCATTATCAGTTCAAACTTGGAATTTGGTATTCTGTAAGCTGTTCAGAACATTTTTGTGAAATAAGAAACATTGTGTTTTGACGAAAATTGCCAAAGTTATGAAATTTTGACACAAAAAAAAAATTTTAATATATAAATTTAATAGTGATGTAAAATGAAACAAAAAATAGAAAAAAAAAATCATAAAAATTCGAGACCTGGATGATATGTATTTAACCGAGTGACAATGGACTCAGCTTTACTATGGTGAAAATAGATTTGACCTGTCTTTTTCTTTATTGTAACTCATTCAGTTATTTGGAAGGCATATTACATGCAAATAAATACATAAAGTAGTGGTGAATATGCTTAATGTGTTTGTGGTTTTAATATTACCTGTAAGTTCATGGATTGCTAAATATAGAATGATAACAATGCATTAAGAATAATGACAAACTCTTAATCAGAATAAAATGTACAATACATGATTAATTTATCTGAGAATGGATTTTAATTTGCATGAAAATTAAAAACAATAAAGTAAAAAAATAAAGTAAAATATATTTTTAAATAAATTTATAAAAATTAGTAATTTAAATAAAATAAAAAGTGTTTTATGACAATTTCACCATACGTGGTAAGATCATTTAAAAATAATGAGTAAAATCAGTGGATTTAAGTTGTTATTTTTGTTTAATTTTTGTTTTTTAAGATTTAAACATTTAGCAGTCATTTTATTGTTACATAATAAGTTGTAACAATGTATATATATATATATATATATATATATATATATATATATATATATATATATATATATATATATATATATATATATATATATATATATATTGTTACATTTTTATATTTTACTAGTACAAATTGATAATTTAAACAGTAAAAAAACATTTTCATCCTTATAAAATATAATTTTGGTTCATAATTTAATTAGTTTTCATGACATTTACATAACTGCTGATTTCGATTTTCTTTTTTTTTTGAATACTCAAACACATTTAAAACATTAATGCGTTAACATTTTTTAAAAATCTTCTTATTATTTCAAAATATTTTTAGTTATAAAGTTAAAAAACAAGAAATGTTTGGTTCATGTTATATTAGAATATCCCCAGCGCAATTTTTCAATAGGCATCTCTTAATATTACATCTATTCGTGCTCAAATACTAAATTGATGATTTCCTTTCGTATTTCGTTTATTTCGTGCAGAGGCGAATTTGAATCAGAGTTCCTAATTATGTTTAATAAATTTTAAATAGCTATTCAAAGGGTATAATTAATAAAGTTATAAAAAAAATAATTAATAACAACTGAATAGGATATTAAGAAAAAAAAAGTACATTCAAGAAAATTGCTGGTATTTGTGATAAACTCAATTTTGGTCCATTCCATGAAGCAATTTGAATTTGATTTAAATATCTAAAGCTGTGATGTAAATGCTTTAATGATTCCACAGCGGTTCAGAGACCTGCCCTCAGGGCTCATGGTTAAAAATAACAGGGAGTCAGAAATTAATGGATCAAACTCGTCTCTTCGTAATCAAATTTCCAATATCACATATCTCCTATAATCTTTGTCGTTATTGAAATATAAATTATGATTTAAATATTTATTGCTTCTTAGTTATATTTAATACATGAATATTATTGAAAAATAATATTTTATTTAAAATTCTTTTCTTTCCAAAATATATTTCCTCGTTACACACAACGATCAATAATTCAAGGAATTGGGCATTTTCGGATTTCACCTTTCAAGATTCACGACATCTTGAAAGGTGTCTTATTTTATGGTCCCTGTTTTATGTTATTCTTGATCGCCATCCAGGCCATCGTAACGTAACGTGTGAACGTAAACATTTAATTAAAAATACATTTTGAAGGCTAAAGCTAATTTGAGAAATAGAAGGTACTACAACCTTAGTGAAAAACAATTATTTTTGTCTGTGATTTTTATAACGAGGAATATATATTTGTTATTATTATTGATTATTTACTCTATTTCTGTAGAGTTGACTAGAGATGAACAGTGGCGTAAGTGCGATTTTGGAAGCCCTTGGCAACCAAGTTATGAAGCCCGCTAAGCTTCTTACTCAAAATTTGATTGCACACAATAATATAATGTTATTTATGAATGGTATTACTACATATGATATATTTTGATATTATATTTTATTGTTAGAAAGGTCCATACGAGCTCCTCTTCCCTCGGACAGAGGAGCAGGACAGAGGTATTTGCATCGTTCTTCAAATTTAGTGCTATTTAGTTATCAAACTCTTTCAGAAATCAAAGTCAAGGTTTTTGATTTTTTTAATTTGTGTTGCCTTCAGGAAATGCTTCTTGGCAACTTTCTGAAGCAGGCACAAACTTAATATCGTATTCTTCATGATATCGATTTTTAAATAAAAATGTCTTATTCTAGACAGAGACATACATGACTAGGAAGTGATTGACTGCATGAATATGGTTTTTAAAATATCTGACATATCTTTGGTTCAGTATAGAAATGGTAAACGCAATAAACGTGGACATTTTTTATTTTAAGAATACGTATTTTTATATTTATATATATTTTTTTATTTCTTGGTCAAATAAGAAGCTTACCTACCTTCCGTAGTTAGGAAGGAAGAATAAATTGTTTGTAATTTTAATAGTGAATACTGAAAGAAAACTAAAGATTTGTCCCTCCACTACTATCATGGTCACTCTCTAGCCAGTAGAAACTTTTATTGAGACTAGGGCACTCCCTAGGTCACTACCTGCTAGAGAGAGACAAATCAATCATTTTTTTTCATTAATGCTAGAGAAGCTTGACAAAACTATACAGATAAGCGTGTATGTAGGAAGGTTATGAAGTATTACGAAACTAAGTAATATGCTAAAACATAAGGCTTTCTTGTACTGATTTTGTTGAGAACTAAGTGACTATCAATAAAATAACTTCACACTCACTTTCACATTATGGTAGCAACAGAAGAGGTAAGAGATTGGAACAAAGGAGACAACATGTTTTCTGCTTCCTACCTGTGTTCCCTAATCATCTCAGCCCGAAATTTCTCTTTGTGAGGAAGAAATTGGCGAATAGCGGGCTAGGGATTGACCGAAAAATGTGAGACAAAGTAGAATAATGGTATGTTGATGGGCTTGTTCCATCTAAAATTCAAATTAGGTAATAAACCAATACTCGAAAGAATGCTGACAAAAATGGCAGGCATTTTTTAGGTTTGCTGCAAAAGAAACTTTTGCAACTGACTTATAAAGTCACATCCTCAGCTTTGCCACAGGGCTAAGCAGTGACAAGATTAGAATTATATATTTTATAACTAGATACGCATTAATTATTGGAACCTTGAAATGTGGATAAAATGTTGGCCTCAATGGGGATGATAACAGAAAAATCATCCTCATTCAGACGGTTGTTCAATTTTTAAAAGCTCTATGACTGAAATTGGAGAATGACTCTTTTACTACCTTGCCACCATTTTTGCTCCTGCATATGAACTATTATTATAAATACACAAAGATCCTTCATCAAGAATCAATCTATCGATTGCCTGATAACAATATCACAATATCAGATGTTAACAAAAGGCTAATTTCATAAATAAATTAGTTGCTTTTAAAAAAATCCTAATTATTTATTTGAAAAATTCAGGTGACTCTCTTTGCTTTATAACAAAATACAATCAAGGACATAAGTTATCATTTTTACAAATATATCATATTTCTTCTATTTTTTTTCATTTAACAGCTTAAGTCAAAGATATTTATGTATAATGTAGACTCATTTGAGACTTAAGCTGTTTGTAACACTGTAAGAAGCAGAATTTTTTGATCATGAAGATATAAAAATGATTTTTGTTTTTGTAAAAGCGATGAATTATACCCTTTTGACCAAACGCTGGTAAAATGAAATTGTGTGTGTTGATTGCATTTCGTTTTTAAGCTTAATTTTCGTTTAATGAGGCTAATCTGCAGCTTTAAAGAAATATTTAGAACTGTAAATAATTTTTATATGAGAAATGGAAGAAAAAAAAATGAAAAGTTTAAAAAAAAGAAACATGATTAGATAAAATATTATTTTAAAATTTAAATATGCAGATAGGATTAACTAGTTGGCCAGAACAAATTGAATTATAATAAATAATTAATAATTACATGCAAAAACAACTAATGTTGTTGCTGACATTTTGTGTTTATCAAACAACTGTAGTTTTTGGCTTATTTACTCCGATATTAAAGAATATTGCTATCAGTATTACTTATTATAACTAATAAAATTATTCGTATTGGAGTAAGTTTAGTTGACCGTAGCTTGATATAAATTAAGGAATAAGTTGGTCGGGAGGGGGAGGGGGAGGGGTTCGGTCAAAGACAAAGACAATAATAAGTAAGACTTATTTATTTTGTGCCAACGTTTCAGCCTATGAAAAAAACCAAATAACAACATTGAAAACGACAGAGGCAGTACCTGTAACAGTAAAAAATGATAAAAAACAAAAATGACAAGCAAGATAAAAATATTATGAATATAAGATTATAAATTTCGTACATGAAGCAATAAAGTGCATTATACAGGATATAATAAAATATATGAACACTATTAATTGAAATTATTACAACTTCCAAATCTTCATACTAGTTGTCATTTCAATTAATAGTGTTCTTATATTTTATTATATCCCGTATAATGTACTTTATTGCTTCATGTAGGAAATTTATAATCTTATTATGTACTCGTAATTCATAACCTTTCCTTCACTGTTTTCACTTTAATTTACTTTTTCATTTTTTACAATTATATTGACATATTTTCTTTTTATTCTTCATATATATTTATCTTTCTTATCATTTCTGTTTTTTATCATTTTTCACTGTTAACAGTACTCCTACTGTCGTTTTCAATGTTGTTATTTTTTTTTTTCCTTAGGCCGAAACGTTGGCACAAAATAAATATATCTTACTTATTAGTGTCTTTGTCTTTGACCGCACCCTCCGACCAACTTCGACCTTAATTTATATCTGCGGTCAACCAAACTTACTCCAATAAGAATAATTTAATTAGTTATAGTAAATAATACTCCCCGACCAACTTCTTCCTTAATAAAATTATTATTTCGAATCGAATTTGAACAAGGACAATTCAATTGAGATCAGTTTATTTTATTTTTATTCAGGATCAGTGAGGGAGGACAGTTGTTAGGTCCGACTGAGCCGAGGAAGCAGCCGATAAAAATGGATTGATTTTTTTTATCTGGTTCCGAGAGGGGGTGAGATTGATATGTCAAAGGAGGGTGTGAGGTGAGATATGTGCACAAAACACGCAGACAATTTGCCCGAGTCCATTGTAAGATCTGCCGGTTATTTATTGAGTATTGGTGAGGCCATCACTCCCACACCTGGCCCGCAACCGAGTGGGTTAGTTACTGTCTCTGGTAATTGTTCAATAACCTTTCTATGGTTCAGTTTCGTATAACTGAAAAATTACATTTTTTTTTTTTTTTTGTACCTTTCATACCACCACCAGAGATAAGAAAAGTATTGTAATCGTGTCAGATTTTCGGAATCCGGTTTTCAAAAGATCTTTACGTTTCAGAGGCTCTTGAGTCCAAAAAAATAAATAATTTTTCGCCAATGGTACCTATGTGTGCTGTTACACGTTTGCAAAAGGGTGGAACAATTCCGTTGCTCTTTTTACTTCCATGTACGCACTAAAGGAAGTATTGAAATCGCGAAATTTTCAGATTTCAACGAAAATATCCATTTTGACCATCACAGAATTCATTTGGACTAGTTTCGTCTTGACGTATTTACATACATTCGTTCGTTCGTGCGTATCTTGCACAACTCAAAAACAGTTTGCCGTAGAAAGTTAAAATTTTGTATTTAGGATTGTTGTAAAATCAAGTGGTACTTTACTTGAAGTTCATAACTGATTCCCTTAAAAAATTATACTAAAATATAATGCAAAACTTCTCAAATTTAGTATTTATGATTTATGTATTGTAATAACATATTAGATTTTGATCTAAATTGGCAAACCAGGAGTGGTATTTTACTTGAAGGTCATAATAAACTTTCATCGAAAATTATATTAAAACATGATGTAAAACATCTCAAATTTGATAAATACGACTTTTATATCAATATAAATAATGTACTAGATTTTGGTTATAATTGATGAGCCGGAAGGGGTACATTACTTAAAAGTCCTAATAAACTTATATCAAAAATTATATTAAAATTAAATACAAAGATCTTATGGTTCGGTTATAAAGGTTACAAACGCGATTTATTTTCCCACTCTAATTAAACAATTTTATTACTTGTTTTAATTGTTAAAATTGATTGTAAAATATTTCTTTTCCTCCCCATTTGTGAGCTGGAGAAGTCTGCAGCAGAAGAATAAGATATAAGTTAGGCGGGTTCTTCCTCTTAAAATGTCGAAACCGTCGATTTCCAATGCTTTATCTAGTGACATAGACAATTCTAATATTGTCACGGAACACAAAGAAATCTCTTGAGAACTTGTTACCTACTGAAAGAAAACGACATATAATAACGGAATGACACCTATAGAAACTAGAGCTTTTGTGTATGTGCCAATAGATGCACGTGGCGACACCAAGTGTCATTTTTGAGATACTGCTATCTTCGGAAACTAGTTTCCAAATTCAGGATCACTTTTTGTCCCACCAATTTATAGTTTAATAGGTGTACGAGGAAATCATGCGGTGTCAACACCAGATATTTTTTTAATGCCGTTGCGTTTATGGTTTTTTTTTTTACATTTTCGTCAAAACAACTCTAATGATTTTGAACTTACCTATAATCTCCTGGAAGCCTTTTAACTTTTCATATATTGAACATCTCTGAGAAAATGCAGGAAATAAAAGTTATGATGAAAAGTAATTTTATTTACCCATAACTCCAAAGATGAACATTTTAAGGAAAAGACTATATAATTAATACTAGAAAGGTAATTAAATTTTCTACAATACAAAATAAGATTAGCAAAGATACGGCGTATTGGACTTTGTGTCCATGCTTAGTTTTTCGAATAAATCGAAACTGTACATTCCAGATGCTCATTGGAAAGATAAATAAATCGCCTACAGGGCTAAACTTAAAAATAAAAATAAAACAAAATCTCTATCTGATCAATATTAGCAAAGATACAGCATACAATTTCTATATCATTGTCACAATTTCTCTACACTTAGGACACAACTTCCCCATCCCTTAAGTCTATACGTCAAGCATTTTAGACACCTAGATTAATTGAATTTAAACACCACGAGCGCACTTTTTACAGGTTTACGCTAAATATTAACAAAAACCATTCTTTGAATATACACAACTACATTTTCCTGATGAAACTCTCCGTTGAACCTCCTCTAACCATTTAGCGAATACCTGTAAGAAAGGCTCCGAGTATAATATTACGGTAATTAACTAACAAGATCGTGTTATGATTTATAAGTTGCAGTAGCCAGGAAACTCATCTAGTTGTAAATCCTGCGGCTATTGCTAATTGTTTCCTCTCGGCCAATGGGAAGCCGGCTTTCAAACGGATAACATCTCAACAGCCATTAATTTTCTCAGTAGCTGTTTGTGTGGGCGTGGTCTGCCAAAGTTATGTAGCTATTTCCTCAGCTATTACCTTTTTGTGAATTCTCTTATAGTTCTACGGCTTTGTAATCTCAATATTATGCCAACGAAACACTTATATATTTTGCATATTGTATTTTCCCTCCCTCTAAACAATTCAGAGTATAGGCAAACGATCATAAATGATGTAAGCAGGAAAAAATATGTGCTTGAATATATTCAAACCCTCTAAAATAATTAAGAGAAAAGGATGTACAGTAATCGATTAAAGAAAAAAAAGAAGTTCTCATTTTGAGTACAAAAATATAATTTTAAAATATGTTTCTGAAGAACTTTATTTTGGTCTCTGAATGTGAAAAAAAAATCTTGCGAAACTTATTCAATACAAAATCAATTGAAGACATGAACGGATGAAGTAGCTAGGTAAAAAAGTTTCGAAACTTGATTTTTTCTTACGAATGAAGATATTGTAACATTTACAATTGAAGATTCATAATAAACAGCATGATTTTTCAATGAATAGACCATGTCTTTAAAAAATACATTAAAAAAAAACTTTGTAATTTTCTCAAAACTTTAAATTTGTAACATATAACCTTCATTCTCGACAACATAACAAGAACAAAGTTGGCTTTATCCTATCTTCCGACGACAGTACCTTCTCGGTGCCTTCTTATTTCAAGCCTTAAGAACCAAATAAACCTACCTATATTCTTGAGCTCCTCACCACGCGTTCTTCTTTAAATAATTCTTTTATAATTATATCTCTTAAATATAAGATTTAAACACCACTTATTTCTCCTCGATGATCAATCTTCCACATAAATGTAAGAGAATAATGTCAACGTAGAATAGGTTTCTACGAATTCATCTATTTAACATTTTTATTGTATTTATAATTAATTATATTTCATCTTTTAGATTTTAATTTAACTAACTGTGACAATGCTGCTTAAGTTGGGCATTTTTGTTATTCTTAGGTGACTATGTGTCTCAGGATTCAGACATTTTTTTCATTTCATTCAGTCATGACTTCAATTGTAAAAAATAATATATTTTCTTTTAAGCGAATTTTCACAAACATGAATTGTACCTTAATTTATATTTATTTTTTAATGACACGATACTTCCAAAAATAAAAATTAAAATCGGTTATAATATAACAGATTTTTTTTAGTATAAAGATGAACCGTATATTCATTTTTGAAGTATTGAAGTAGTTTTAATAATAAAGCAGTATTATAAAAACTAAAAAGTTTACATAAAATATAAACTTATAATAATTAATATGCAAAAGCAAAAGCTCAAAATGAGACATAAATAATTGTTGGGTCGTGAATGGAAAAATCCAAAAAAGGAGCTAAGAGCCCTAAAAATAACAGAAATAAATAAAAAATTATCTGTCGATATTTCGCTAATTCAGGCATCATCAGGAGAGTAGGAGAAAGAAATAAAATATAAAGAAACAATCCTAATAAAGAACAAAATGCAGCATACCTCACATCCTCAGTCAAAAAGTCACCAACCAGAGACAGCACCCCACACTAAGACACCTAGGCACATAATGAGGGAAAAGGGAGGCCACATGACAACAGCTGGGAAAAGTTAAATCACAAACAGCTGTTCATAAAAAAAGGAAATACTTATACTAAAAACCCAAAAATGTATATAAAAAAATATGTATATAAAACATCATAAAAATAAATTAAATAAGAAAAGATCAACCAAATTCAAGAGGAAAGGGAAAGTTTATATGCACAGAAGAGGAAGGTCCTTATAAAGATAACAGTGTATACACAGTGTATATATATAATAATAATGGAATTTTTAAAAGCCTTCTAACAAGAATCATCATTCACTTTATTTTTTAAATTATATTTTAGCTGGAAATCCGTGTAAAAATATTTGAGTGTCACAGAAATTTTATTTGTATTTTTCCAAATTGTTGATGATAGCACATTTTTCTTGAGTTTTATAAAAAATTATTATATTTTTTCTCATTTTTTTTTTGGAGGGGGGAATGCATTTAACTGTATGAAAACATATACTTTGTCACTTTTAGATTTATAATTTTTCTGTTTGCGAAAAAGAAAGTACCTTGCCACGTTCAGGTAACTTGATAGGGTATTTAAAAAAAAATTAAGTTTGTTTCTCTTATTCAAATTCTTTTATTTATAATATAATTATACTTCTTATTAAAATTTAGACATAGAAATAAACATTTGTTTTATTATATACTATTTACTTTGTTTTATGAGCTTCATAGAAGCAATTGCCTACATTGTAAGCAAAATCTTGCTTTATATTTGTCGCATGAAAAAATTATTTTGCTGTTATGATGTGCATTTGCATCTAATCACCTCAGGAAGATATCATACGTAGTCTTTGAGTATCCATATCAATATAAAATCAATAGTAATAGCTGATTTTGGTGGTGGAGTGGGAAACTTGGAGAGAAATACTTCGTATCTTTCAGTACGACGATATGCAATTATTTCCTCAGCCACTCTAACTTTGAAATCTTTCTGGGATATTTTGATCTCTTTTTTTAAATTTAAATTGAATAAAATAGCTCGGAGAGTGCCTTAAAAACCTAATAAGGGTTGGCGTTCTCGACCTCCTGCTCTTGGTTAGCTAACATATTCGGTACCTGAATTAGACAACATTTTTTTAATCAACTAAATGTTAGATTTTATATTCATGATTATACTAAAGGAATTCATGATATAAGGCAAAAAAAACAACAATAAAGCGAAAAAGAAATAGTCAATATTATGTCAATGAAATAATATAGTGAAACCAACAATTCCTCAAGGTAGCGCCTTGATGTTTCTTGGTCTGTCGGGAGAAAGGTTTTTACGTGTTCTTGGTTATATCAACTACCAACGTTAAACAATGCTACAAACTCACTTCTCAGATAGACTCTATATATAGTGAAAAAAAATGGAAGCAAAAATAATCATCCAACAGTGAGGAAAAATTCCCTAGCCAAGCTAAGGGTTAATGCAGCGTTTCATTCCTCATAAAGGTCGTTAATCTATATTCTCCAATTCGATAATGAAATAATAACTCTCAAAAATATACATATTTATTCCTCATAAATATATTATAAAAACTAACCGTTATACTATTTAGATTTAGAAAAGAACTAGCATGTCTTCCAAGAGCAGTAGAAAAAAAGAAGCACCAATACTACATTCCAATATCCAATCAGGGCGATAGAATCCAATGGGGAGTTCACAAAAAGAATGAGATAACCAATTGGAGAGATCGGCTGTTGGTGGGCGTGGACAAAGCACTGCCCCTGTAATAACTACCGGGCAACAATTAAAAGCTTTACCATTATAGCTGCTCCTCAGGCAGTAATTATATCTAGAGGGCTACTACAGTGTAGCCAACTCCTCTCTCTGCCAATTCATTTTATAGCCTATTAGCAATTAAAGAAAATCGTTAATCTTTCAACTTATCTTCAAACTGTAATACACATCTGAAGTATGGAATTCCTTCAAGAAACCCGAATTAAATTATTAAGTTGTCGTTGTTGTGATACAGATGAACATTGATGCATATAATATATATATATATATATATATATATATATATATATATATATATATATATATATATATATAATATTCTAAATATTAAAATCATCAACTTTATAATGTACAAGAGTAAACGATATTCGCCTATTCTATTTCATTAAACCCGAATTTAATATTTAGTAGGTTGTAAACCAAATTACATTTATTAACAGTTATTAAGTAACAGTTGTGTTACAAGAATGTATAAATTGAGGCTGTTGCTGCGATAAGGGGTTATAAGGCAATGTGCCCTTTTTTTTGAGAACGCTAATGACTTCAATATGGTATCAAATCTTATCCCAATAAAAAAATATGTAAAGTTAGTACGACTGTTTTTGTGCATATACTATACCGACTATCAATGTAAATATAGTCACCAATTTTCTAGGTTAGTTTCTAGGTGATAGAAGGTATCAGAAGGCCTCGAAAAATTTGTATCTTAGTAGGGAAAGTGGACGTAACTAGGAGAAGGTTGAGATAAGACGATCAGATGTGTCGTAGGGACAAGCAACGAACTACAAGCTATAAGCGAGCTAAGGGTATTATCCTTCTGGCCCAGTATATAGGAGTTCTAAGGATAGGATAAAAATAAGATGAGCTGATAAATGAGAGGAGGAAAATGCCTAGATTTTAATCAATATATATTTTTTAACATGCAAGTGAGTATTTGTTAACAGTTTTAGAAAATAAATCTGGTCTTCGGTTATATAATAAATATTTAAATTGTGACATTAAAAGACTTTAATTTTATTTAAACATTTTGCTGTACTTCAATTGTCTAGTTTTATTTATTTATTTATTTTTTTTTTTGGATCTCAAAGTGCTCAAAGATCTCAGATATATTTTATTCGACTAAAATTTATTTTTATCTTTTGAACATTAATATTTTCAATGTTGGAAGTATGGTTGACCGTAGGAATTGTTAGGGAAACTTGGTTAGAGAGTGCGATCAATAAAGAAACACACAAATAAGAAATTTAAGTGTGTAGGCGAAAACATCGAAGTAAGTTTTCTTAATTTATCAAAACCTCCAACCAAACTTCTTCTACTTAATATTTACATTTTTCTTTTCTAACAAAGTAATGGGTATTGAATTTTTAATAAAGTATTTTGCTTTATTTTCAATATTAACTGTTAACTATGTTTTAATTGAGGAATAAATGTTCAATGCAAGAAGGGCCCTTGGAAAAGAGATTCCTCTCATTAAAAAGGGCAATTAAGTAGCTATGATGTTTCTTTAACCAAACAATAATAATATAATCATCTTTGTTATAAATTACCAGTAATAATTTAGGAATAACTGTTTGATATAATGAAATGCGGAAAAAAAAATGTTGGACAGCATTTTGTCGCAACATAGCGTTATAGCCTTAACAACTCAAAAGTTTTGCCAGCTCGTATCTCCAAACTCACTTTTGAAGCATGTGCCCTTCTCGCAGCTACAGCCTCAATTAATTATTAATATGTCAGATATATCATATTATTAATATTGGCAGTTATTAATATGATCAATATATTATACAAAAACAACCGCATAAATGAAATTCTAGAACTTAACCGATTAGTTACTGTTTAAGTTATCTATAGTCATTAATATAAAAGTCTTAAATTATAACTTGTCATGATATATTTCTATCATTTAAAAAATGAAATGATCAGCAATTGGACAAGAAGTGAATTGTTAAATATTAACTTTTATAATATGTTATATTTTTCCATCGACAAATGTTACCAAACAATTAGTTTTTTTTTGTTTTTTTTAGTTAAGTCAATGAAACAGTATCCACATTCCATGTGAACACTGTTTCTTCGACTATTAATTAATGGTAACTATTAATTATTTTAGTTAATTAATGATTCAAACAAACAATATGCGTTGATGACCTGAGGTTATTACGCCTATAAAAAAAACAAGCAAACAGTGATAAATATCCTTTTTCTGAAAGATAAAGTTCATTAAAAATAACAAAATATAGCTTAAATCCATTGTCACAAAAAAATTACTTCTGCCCTTCAATCCAAACACCATAGAATTGATAACGACATAATAAGTGTAGGATTTCAAAGTCAGTAATAATTAGTTACTCCTCATTGTTCTATACGGGAGTTTATTTCATATAAAGATGTTAATTTATTTTATTTTTTAAATAAAGTTTTGTGAGACCCATAAATAATGCTTTCATTTCTAAAAATTATTATATAAAAGAAGCGTTTAAAATTGTGCGTGCGCCACGCTATTTTCTTCATATATTCATGAAAAGGTATTTATACTTTGATGATAACCTGTTTCAATGTTTATAATTGTGCGTTAATTTTACAGATTTAACTAATATTAAAAGTAAAATATGATCCTTGAGTTTTTATTCTTAAAACTGTTGAAAAATGGAGTAGGTTAAGCTATGTATTCAGTTCAAAAATCTATGAACAAAACATTAGAAAATATAAATTTAACACAGTATTTAATAAATATTTTTAACATTATTCGTATAGAAATATTTATGACGGGTAGATACTGTTTTATATGTCCATTTTTTATGTAATTTGTTTTTGTAGATTTGATATGTCTTTGTAAGTCACTTAATAATTGTAAATAAGTTGTAAATTTATTATGTAACAATTATTGTGTATATTAAGGTTTATGTGTACGTCGATTTATTCAATAAAAATAAAAGTTCGTTAATAAGATTTGGAATATTTAAATGTTTAACTGTAAAGGAAATTCCTTTGTAGTTTTATTTGGCTAAATATTTGCTTATTTCTAATAATTTATTTGAATTTGTATCATTATTATAGTATAATATAGTATAAGCGTTGTATATATTAACATGCATAGTAGCATGGAAAGTGTAATAAGATTTTGAAACAAAGTACTGCTATGCAGGATTATTATATTGTAGAAACGCAAGAAAACAAAGTTGTTAGTGTGATAACGTTATAAACTTTCAATATGATTCATTATTTTTATTTTAAAGGTGGAAAGAAAGAAAGAAAGAAAAAAATAAAGTCGTTTTTACTTCCTTGTACGAAGTAAGGTACATTTTGACCATCCCTGAATCCATTTTGACTAGTTTCATCGTGGCGTCTGTACGTACGTACGTTCGTATCTCGCATAACTCAAAACCGGTTAGCCGTAGAAAGTTGAAATTTTGTATTTAGGATTTCTGTAAAATCTAGTCGTGAACCTCCCTTTTTGGTCACTGCTTGATCACCGGAAGTGATACTTTAATTGAAGGCCATAATTGATTTCCATCAAAAATTATATTAAATTACTATGTAAAACTTCTCAAATTTAGTATTTATAACTTATAAATTGATTTAAATAACAGACTAGATTTTGGTCTAAATAGGAAAACCGGAAGCGGTACGTTACTTGAACGTCATATTAGACTTTCATCAAAAATTATATTAAAATATAATGTAAAACATTTCAAATTTGGTAAATAGGACTTTTATATCGATATTAATGTATTTACTATATTTTGGTTAAAATTGGTGAGCCGAAAAGGGTACTTTACTTGAAGGTCATAATAAGCCTAAATCAAAAATTATATTTTAATTAAATTCATAAATCATATGTTTCGGTAATAAAGATTACAAATGCAATTTGGTTTCCAATCCAATTAAACATTTTTATTAATTGTTTTAAGTGTTAAAATTTAGTGTAAAATACTGGTTTTCCTCCCCATTTGTGAGAAGAATAAGTCAGCAGCATGAGAATAAGATATTAGTTAAGTGGGTTTTTCCGCTTAAAATGCCGAAACTGTCGATTTCCAATGTTTTATCCAGTGATATTGACAGTTTTTACTTTTTACCTACTGAAAGTAAACGTAATATAATAATGGAATGAGACCTCCAGAAACAAGAGCTTGTGTGTGTGTCTCAAGAGATGGATATCGCGATGCCGAGTGTTGTTTTTGAGAAAATGCAATCTTCGGAAACTAATAATCGAATCCAGGATTACTTTTTGAGTCATCGATTTATAGTTTAATAGGAGTCCAAGGAAGCCATGTGTTGTCCACATCAGATATTTTAATAAGGTGTAAGCCATTTAGCAAACTTCACTGGAAACACGTTTTCCACAAATAACAATAATTTTTTATTTTTTTTAATTTATTCTTTATTGTGTACAGTGGGAGTTTATTTAGGTGGCAAAACTTGAATAATTACGAAATATTTTAAAGGTTTCTAGCACTGGCCAAGGTCAGAGTGTCGACTAAAAGCCGCTAATATTTGGTGCTAATATTTTGCTAATATTCGATTTTTATACCATTTATAATTCTAATTGGTATATTTCGTGCGGGAATATGGTATATTGGAGGGGAGAGGGGTGCTGTTTATGTCGCATAATAAATTTAAATCTATGTTCTGATATTTTGGCGCTTAAATCTTTTTCAATAAACGATGTCGATGTTATAAAGTTCTATATAAATGAAGGAAAATATATATATATATATATATATATATATATATATATATAAATATATATATATATATATATATATATATATATATAATCACTTATCTTCATTCATTCATAATGTATATGAAATTGTACTTTATATTTTAAAATAACATTGGTTACTATGTTAACCAATATATTTACAGTAATGGTAGATCGTTATTTCTCCTTAAATTGCCTCTGCTAATTATTGATAATCCTTAGAAGCGGCAAATTTAAGCACCATCCCAAGAAGATGAATCTTGAAGAAAATTCAACCTGGCTTTTGTGTCAAGAGGATGATGTAAAGGCTTCATTCATGCGGCATATTCATTGCGAATGCGAAGCCCCTGAATACTGCAGACTAAATTCTGGCATTACTTAAATTTAAATTGTGGATTTAATGGATCCTCTGGGATTTAATGTGCTTCGTAAGAAGCCTAAAATTTCTATAGGGTCTCTAGATGACGAGAGGGATATTCACAAAAGATCCATACATAAGCAAAGAGATGAAAAAGGGGTTCCTATCCCTTAACATAATTATAAAATACAAGAAGTTTCAAGAATTTATTAATTGAATAAAATAAATAATAAGGAAATAATAAGAATAAGAGAATAAAATAAATAATTTGATGAACTATGGTTTAACTATTTTTTTTCTTTTTGTTGTAATTTTAAAGTGAAGAAAATTATAAGAAAATTGTGAAATATTTTAAGTAAAATTTAAGGTATTAAATTTGTCAGCTATACTACCGTAAATTATTCATACTATAATTTTAAAATTAAAAAATACATGTTTCTATCTTGTTAAAGGGTATAGGTTAGTAATAACATATTTTATTAATTTTAATAAAACTGTACTCTTATGAAATGAATTCTAGATACCTTTCCTCCTAGATACAGATGTTGAAATCTTCTTATAAGACACTTAAACATGACCAAAAAAGTTTAATTGACCGGTGATTGGAGGCCATTAATAAATATTATATAATTGTTTTATATACTTGAACTTCTTTGCTGATATTTATTTACAATCGAAAGGCTATTGTTAGACGGTCGAAGAACTCTAAACCTACAACAATTGTTCAATTATTTAGTATTCTTAAATAAAATAAAACAGCCGCTCATATCACGAAATATAATAGAAGTATAATTCAAACTACCTTGTATCAGAAATAATAACGCTTAATTGTGTTACATAAATTATTTAATTGCCTCTTGCTAATGACCATTAAAATGGGATCCGCTGCTAGTGTCTTATGAGAAAAGCCGCCTTCCTTTTATTCTTTCCTAACGAACTGCGATTACAAGAGGAAAGGAAAACCTAATTACCTTATGTTAATTGGACAGGCCTAGAATAATCCCGTATAACTCATTGTTGTGTATGTGTTTGTGTGTGTGTATGTAACGTATTATCAGCGAGAGCAGTAGTCTGAAATAATTATATATTTTATTTATTTATTTGCCAGTCTGTACATACCTAAATAATAATAACATTAATGTAACACTTTTTATACTCTTCTATACTTTTTTAAATCAAACGTAGTGCTACAAATAGCAAATCTTAGGATTAAAAACACCAATACTCATAATCATGCCATGTCAAAGAATTTTTTACATGCAAGAATAATATGCAACGCAAATAACAATTTGCTGGGTTTTTTTTCTGTTATTGGATTCCAACCATTAACCAATAACAAAGGATTATTAATAACTGGGAAGTCAGAAACTAAGACACGGAGATTTACCTGCTTTAAGATACTGTCCTAAAAATCCGACATGTGTGTTACTTGAAGAGTTTCATCTGGGTTTGAAAGGGATTTATGGTCATCTTTGTTCTGTTAGGTTGGTAAAGATTAGCCGTTTTGTTTACTCTTAACAGCAGATGGTTGTTTTCCAGGCCAAGTTAAATTGAAGAGAATGAAAAGTTTAAAAACCAGAATAAAATGGTTCACATTCCAATTAATTTTCATGAGTGTTACTCTAGTAATTTACTTCAAATGTAATGTTTTGAACACTCATTCAATTTAGTTTCCTAGTGCATTGTGTCCTTACTCAAGTAGCATACTCTCAAAATTCCAAGCAACATAATAAAATGTGCAATCCCAATTTGTCAGGAATCTTACCTTAAATGAGGAAAATCCCAATGAACCTCCTTACGAAGCTGTGGGATGTTAAAATTAACATTTTTTAATCAAATCTGAAGCCTGTAGGCATTCACAAATGCAATTTATATAAATTAAATATTAGAAGCAAAATAATTATAAGTTTATTTATTTTTTCTCTGAAAATAAATTTCAATTGCACAATGATCTCACAATCTCGATTTTATTTTTTTTGACCATTTTCATTTCCGGAACCCCCATAATATACCTATACATCAATATTTCCATAGAAGACTCAAGAATTTTTTAAGATGATTTTTTTTTTTTTTTTATGTTTGAGCCTAGGCTTGAAAAATCACTTTTACGCGAAGAATTAAAGTAGAATGTAATTATTCCAATAATAATTTAAGACAAATTCTGGAATTTGATCAAAATTATTTATACATAGTGTAAAATTACACTTATTTTGAAAATGACCCATGAAGGAAAATAAAAATAGATTTCAGGTACTAATAATAATTATGCAGAACTATCACAGGAATATATTTAATTCCCAAAAGTTGAAACTTTAAGGAGAGCCTATTTTTCTTTTATACATTTTGGCCTTAGTTTTTGTAGAAAATAAAGTTTGAGTAAATCATTTTTTTTTTTGTTCTATTTGAAATGCGTATAAATCAATTTTAGAAACATTAGGTATTTCAATAAATTATAATTGAATAAATAAATAAATGTTGCCAAACTTTTTTCCTAATGTTGACACACCTAGGTCAGTGCCTAATTTTGACTCATCTGTTCCAATGGATGACTGTGAGGGAAAATGAAAAGAATACAAGAAAATTGTATTGATAATAGCAATAACGATGGAATATTTATTACATTTTGAAGTATTAAAACACAGCTAAATATATCCTTTTCGAAATACACTAAATTACTCTGAACTAAAAATGGGAACTATAAGCAAAAAAAGGTAGGACTACCAATTTTGATGTATTTTATCCAACGTTCGAAATATTAGAGGATTGTTAAGTTTATAAATGAATTACCAAGCAGATATTTGAAAAATCTTGTTATCAGCGGGCCAAAAAGCTTTTAGTCTATTTCGAGCAACAAGGGACCTACCTAACTTCAACTTCATTGTATTGATAGAGCCCCTCACCACACCAAACATGTTTCCAGTCCTGCTGTTTATAAACTGTTTGTTAATATTAGTGAAAGATAGTCAATTTCGGGCAAATACGTCGTAAACTTGAGGCTCCAGTCATGAAAAATTAATAAAATCACGATAGAGGAATTCTTAATAAAAATCTCAACTAAAATTTTCAGTATCCATCACTGACAGCCATTTTCATGAAGGAGCAAGCGTGTTTATTGTGTTCCCAATGTTGACACTACCATATTATGGTATAATAGTTTATTGTAACGTGTTTCATATATTTTAAAGTCCCTAATTTAAGTTCGATTGTATTTTTTGAGTTAATAAAAATATTCAATGCATACATTACTTAATAAAAATCTTAGGAAATTCAGTATGGAAGAATGCTGGATTTGAGAATGTATCATACTAACTTGGCGATACATGTTATTAACAGATTTAACATTGTTATCAGGTTAGCTAACCACCGTTTTTCAACTATCGTTTTTTTTCAATTGGTGGCAAATTTAATGAATTCTCTTCAATCTGATAGTTATTTTTCAAATTTAAATTTGAAGTGTCAGCTTAATCCATTAAAACCTAACGTGCGAAAATACATATCGAAAAATAAATTGTTGGTGTGAATGTTCTAAGAGGACCAATAACTTTGTGAATGTTGTAAGAGCACCTATGGTATATTAGAAAAGGCTGTCCTGACAAAAAGTGAATAAATATTGTTTTTTTATGATATAGTCATTTTCAAATTCTCATATTTATGAGTCCTGCAGTAAAACAAAATTATGGTATTCCAATAGCAAGATTTAAATTATAGAATTGTTTTCGAGAACAGATATATTTAACAGTGTATGAATCTTCATAAGCAAGGCTTTAAGCCTTCAGTTTGATTATTTTCATATTCTAATATTTTAAAAATCATTCTCCCCCCTCCCTTTGTTTATTACTTCATAGTTTATTATTGGTTAGTTTTTATATTATTGTTTTTTTACTATCTCAACTCAACCTGAAAATTCATACTCGAACAAAATATATAAAAAAAGTTCATTTAAAAAAAATAAACGATATTGTTATTAGGCGACTTATCAGATGTTCTTTAAAAAGGAAATTTGGGTGTTAGGTGTTGAGATCATATCGCATATGGCAGGCTTTATTGGTTTAAGGACCCGTTTCAACTTTTGTGTCATTTACTCTATAGAATATTTCCATGATTATCTCATATGGAAGAGGTTCATTTTGAATTATTAACCATTGGAACTGATCTTACAACAGAAAGAGAAATACCTCCCTCTGGGATAGCAATGACACAGTGGAGCCAACATGATAAATACAACCGTTTTGGATAGGAAGGAAGCCGAGAGTAGACAGTAAGAGAGGAGACCGTTGATCGACAGGGATGAGATAGAGCCGGTGTAACTGAATCAATGGCACAGATTGCTCTATCAATTTCCAAGCTGCTAATTGAGCCCCAAGGGGCCATCTCGTTTCCCATCTCCATCCCGTTCCACTCATTTCGCCGAACGGGTTCTCCTCTGGATCCGTCATATCGGGTAACAGGCGGGGTTATGTTTGTCTGGGTGATTACTCCATGCCATCTGTGGGGGAAGGGGGAGATCTAACTGGGAGTCAGTCGTATCGTAGGGGAAGTGAATCAGAGAATGTTTTAAGCTTACACAAATTTTGAAATAATAAGAAGTAGCTGTCTAGTATTTGTGGAGTACATTTACAAATACTGCCATTCTTGATTTACTAATTACTTAGACAATGTGTTTTATGTTGTGTCTCATTTGGACACATTCAATTCTGAGGAACCCAGACGCCTTTTTTCCAGGCTTAGTTAGGTCTAGAATGAATTATTATGTTCATTTTGCAGTGTCTAAATGTCTAGATGCCTAAATGAATATTGAGGGTATTCAGTAATGCATTTACGGGGGGGTAACCAACTTCAGGAATATTGAGAATCGAATTATCACAGAATTACAGGAAGGAGATGGTCCGGGTGGCGGTCAAGAATAAAATAAAACAGATGTAACTATTTATTTAATGCCAATGTTTTAAGTATAAATGCAAGTGTATAAAGACATATATTTATATACAACATATATATATATATATATATATATATATATATATATATATATATATATATATATATATATATATATATATAAACAAATATAAAAACTAAAACTAAAACTAAAACAAATAGAAAATAATAAGATATTAAACAGAGAAAAATAAAGATATATTTATTTATTTTTCTCTGTTTAAAATGTTATTTTCTATTTCTTCAATTTTAGTTTTATTGATGTTTTTATGTATGTCGTTTATACTATGTAGTATGAAAGACATATATAAAAACATAAATAAAACTAAAACTAAAATTGAACAAATAGAAAATAGCAACATATTAATAACAAGTAAGCAGAGAAAAATAAATAAATATATCTTTATTTTTAATATTTAATGTTTAATATTTCTCTGTTGATATTTTCTATTTGTTTTAGTTTTAGTTTTTATATATATTTTTTTTTATATATCCTTATACTCTTACATTACTCCTTTGTATCTTCGTTTTTAATCCTCTTGAAGACCTACAATGTGGTCTACAATATAGATAGTTACAACTGTTTTATTTTATTCTTGAACGCAACCCAGATCATCTCCTTCCCGATATACCATACGGTCAAATATCAATACTCAAAATATCATAGAATTACCATTAATTCTGGGTTCATGCAAAAATAGTGCAGGCTTTCGCCTTTTCTTGTTTTTTAAACCTATTGTATCCACAAAATAAATCCCTAATGCCAATTCCATAAATATCAATTTTATCAAGTTTATATTCCAATAAACTTTTTTATATATCCCCTTTCTCTCTGAAAATTCAATCAATAACATAATTTTGTTCAGTCAGTTTATAGCCTTCGAAAAGGATATATCAAAATATGATTTTCGTCAAATTTATTTTTACGAATTTAAAATAGGGCGAAGTGCTTCGAGAAATATGATCGTAAAATCGTTGAAGCGTGGGGTCAGGGGACCATTAACGAGTGCCCATTGCAGCGTTAGCGTTGCCTGACTTGAAGAAAAGCCACCCGAAAAGAATGATGGTCTAAAGTATGTTGGTTTAATGTCGGTATTATCCATTACAGCTTTCTCAATCCAGGGACGACTACCTTCAAGTACTGTCAAGAAATTTATCCCATGCATCGGATGCTGCAACGTCTTTGCCTAGCGGTGATTAATCGGAAGGTGCCCCAATCCTTTTAGACATTTATTTAAAAAAGGAGCAATAAGAAAACAAGGCTCATGGGTTTTAATATTAAATACCATTTGATCAAAATTTTTCCAAATATATTTTAAAAATTAGATATCCTTTATAAAATAATTGACCAGCTGAATCCAAAAAACAATGTTTTTGCTTGGCAAACAGTTTTCTATTTTCAATGATCAATTTTAAAAAATCAATAAATAGCTTTTTAAAAATATCTTGATATGTAGATAGTCAATGATTATTTCAATAATGTATTAAATTGAAAGTTACAAGCCCTATTTTATTTCTTCATATTCAATTCTTATTTCATATTGATTTGAGAAATCAAAATTAAATATGATGCAATGTAAACCTAGCGTCAAACAAAAATTTCCGTAATTATAGGTAAAAATAGTATAACTATATTTTGAAAGATGGAATAAGAAAATACATATTTGTGGTTATATAATTTGTTTCCTTTGTATGATTTTAAACATCATAAAAATCATGGGAGTTTGAGAATCATTGGAAATAAGCAGCGCAATTAGACAACGGCTAAAATAAAAAAATGAACATATGATAATAACATAGATGTGAGATGAAAAGACGGTCTAACCTAAGGATGATAGTTAAAGTTATCAATCAAGTTGGAGCTTCTGGTATATTATCTGATGTGAAGCAGCTTCCGAACTTAATAATACATAATTTATGAGTCTTTCTTAAACATATCCTATCACCTCCTTGTCATCCAAACCCAGCTTATGCGTGTGGCGTTTTGAATGAACATGCTCTGAAAAAAATATAAAAATATCTTCTATCTCATAACTGATTCTTGTTGTATAGATGACTTTGGCATAATCATTTTTCTCAGTTTCTTGATGAGGTGCTAGATTACAATTACATATTTTCAGAATTTTAAAACAACACCATACAACAAATAATTCTCATAATTTATAACATTTTTTTAAATTTAATTCTGATAGGGTAAATAATTAAAAAAAAAATATTCACGTTTCTAACTACTACTAAACTATTTATTTTTTTAATGCTACGCTCTATATTAACTAGCAATAAAATGAAAACTGTTTTTCTGGTTGGAAAATTCCAATTAAATTAAATTATACCTCAATATTTTGGTTATTGGAAATTTATAAATATTGAAAATGTGTTTTAGAAGTACTCTAGTTTTCTTAAACTACATAACTATATTTCATGGGAAAATATAAGACTTATAAGACTTTTTCTAAAGTAATGGAAAATAAAAATTAATACTAATACATAAAATAAAAAATACCTAATGCAGCTTTTTCGGACAGGTTTTGCATAAATAATAAATTAACTTTTATGCAATAATTTCTAAAACATATAATACCTATATGTTTTAGAAATTATTGTATAAAAGTTAATTTATTATTTATGCAAAACCTGTCCGAAAAAGCTGCATTAGGTACTAAAAAAATTATATGAACTTTTCTACATTATTCTAACCACTACATTATTCTAATCTGTATCTGTATATTAAAAAATCTGTATAATAATTTTAAAACTTTGGATTTGTTTTACAGCTGATTTACATCGTCTTCATTAAAAAAAAAAAAAAAACTCAGAATTGTGAAGCTGAATTTACCAGGTTTTTGTACACATCGAGGTCCTTTTTTGAAAAAGGCTTAAGCACCAAAAATTCGAAATTTAAGTTTCGATTTATTATGGGACGTAAATATCGATTTCCATTCGCGATATTTGGAAAAATTGGAAATGGTCTAAAAATTGATTATTGATGACGTAAGCACCAAATACTGACAAGTCTCAGGCCTTGACCAATGCTAAAAGTCTTAAAAATATATTGTAATTATAAAATGTTTGCTTCCTTAATAAACTACTACTGTACACAAATAAGAATAAAATTAAAAAAATATTAGTTATTTGGATAAAAAACGTTTCCTGTAAAGTTGACTAAATGGAGATTACTCTTTTTCAAAAAACGACCTAATTGATTTCTCAACTGAATGAATTTGAAATTAAACGAACTATGGCAGTACAGTCGTAAACGCCTGAGTGACACAACAACTCACTTTATTGACATTAGAAATATTAAATAAAAAAGAACGTTCATGGGAACTACATAAAATTTAGTGTAAAAATGTTTAACAATATTTATTTTTTTAAGAATTTCAAAGTTTTTAAAGATACTAAAAGATAAAAACTATCTTATCATATTTGGCTCACATCTTGTAGTTAATACTCAGTGACTTGAGAAGTCAAAGTACTCCTCGGGACAATGCATCCGGAGTCGAAGATATGGCGGAGGAGTGGACAAACAGAAGTCAATGGAAAGAGACAGCCTGGGAGGAGAACACAAGATGGCCGACTATCTCCAGACCTGTCCAGGCAATATGTTATTATCTTGAATTAACTACCGCCCTCCAGCGTCTCCTGACTGGAATCTTTTATCCAGCTCCCGCTTCATTTCCTATCCGATAATAATACTCTCACCGTTCGAGGGACGAATCTGTTTGATCCGAGGCACAGTGGTTTCAGATTCGTCAAGCAGAGACTGATTCTGACTATGTATCTTGTAAGAATAGGGGTTTTGATATTACGTATGTTATTCTAAAACCAACAAAAATTCAGTAAATCTCTTTGATTTGTAAAGTCATTATTTTATTGTCAAGTTGAAACTTATGTTCAGGTTCATCAAAAATCATGAACCAAACTATACTCAAATAAAGCAATGATATTTAAATGTTAGCTTCAATTGATATTCAGTAAGACCATTCCTATATATTTGATGAAAAGTTGGCTTTTCTCCTCTTAATGATTTATATTTTATAATTATTCGAATAAAATATTTTCTCATTATAAACCAGGAGCCGGGCAAACTAATTAGCAGTTACTTTCAGTAGTCTGTTGCTGACAACTTTGAATCCTTTGATACTTATAATTTTAAGTTGCAAAGAGAGTGAACAAACTATTTTGTTCCCTTTTATTGCTTAACCTTAATACCATTCGACTATTTCTGAAAAGGAATAATAGCTATATATGTAAACAATAGCTAAGAAATAATGTTTCATTGGTCTTTTATGAATTCTTTTGAGAAAGTACCTAGTACTTTTTTTGTTCTGCAGAATTGAGATATGCTATATCTGACCTCTATCTATTAGATTTTACGTTAATCTGTCCTGGGAATCATCAGGGCTGGCAGGATAGTCTTTTACTATTTTAAATTTGACCAGAAAAGGTTTGGAGAAGTTCCAGAAATGTGATAATTTATGTTTCATGGGGTGCTGATTACGAATTTCAACTTTGTCACCTCAATTTTCCCGAAAATATAAAAAAAAAAAAAAAAGCTAAGAAGTAAAAAAAAAAATATTTGTTTCTAGTTTTATCCCATTTTTAGAATTGTTTTTAAAAAATATGCATTATTCGAATAACTTCCAATTGTTATTATATTTTTAATTAAATAAGAGTAAAGTACCTACAATTTTGATTCTAATGATTTTTTTTTGTTTGACACCACTTATAATTTTGATTCTAATGATTTTTTTTGTTTGATTCCACCCACAATTTTAATTAAAACGATTTTTTTGTTTGATCTCTCAGTTTTGAAGTGAGAGCTAGTCAAAATTATGAGACGCAATGTTGAAATTCATTTTTGAGGTTTTTTTTTCATTTTAGTCTAATTTTTAGCGAAAAATTTAGGTGGCAAAGTTGAAATTCTGGATCAGTAACCTGAAAAAAAATAAAGGAACCAATTTTCAGAACTTCTCCAAAACTTTCTGCCGTGACCTCATTTTACTGAACTAAATTACGCCTCTTACAATTTCGATTCATTTCAAAATACTAAACAAAAAAATCATTAGAATCAAAATTTTAGTTAGTTTACTAATTTTTTTTTTGGCCTCTTCGGTTTGAACTGAGAATGAATCGAAATTACGTGACGAAATGTCGAAATTAATTATTTATTTTTTTAACTTGTTTTCATATTTCTGAGATGAAATTGAGGTGGCAAAATTGAAATTAGCGATCAGCACCCCAAAATATATAAATGAACAAATATTTAGAAATTCGTCAAAACTTTCCGCCGAGACCTCATTTTACTGAACTAAATTACGCCTCTTACAATTTCGATTCATTTCAAAATATTAAACGAAAAAATCATTAGAATCAAAACTTTCCGCCGAGACCTCTTTCTGGTCCCCACTTGACTGAATTAGGACAGGATTGGTAAAATGTTGATTGATTAGTTATTTACTAATATTTGAAAGATTCAACGCTATGTTTTAGTATCTTATAGTAATAATTTTTATAATTATTTAAGATTGTTTTTGGCTCTCGGATTCGGATTCGAGTCCGGATATTGCAGGTAATTTTTTTATTCTGTTATATCAACCGTGGATCGATTGGGTATCTATAATAGGGTTGGGAGATAACCCTGGCGGTTGGGAGTGAATGCTGACCACATCACCTCATTGTATAAACGCTGGTCAAGAAACAGTATACCCTTATCCCTTTTTAATTGGTCGGGATGGTACAGGTTTTCTTTTTTTTTTCTTTTTTGGCATCCTCATTTTTCGTTCTTACATTATCCATTTTTAAAATTTTTGATAAATAATTCAACATTATAAACAAAATTAAATACGATTTCCAGAGATATAATATAATAGGGAGTGTAAAGAGGCAAATTGAAGAGTATCTTCTTTTAAGCTTTTTTAATGCTTATGCGTAGTTTATCCATGGTTAACGATGAATTTTCAAGATATGTTTTAAGTCGCCGTTATCAACTATTGATGCCTTGTGTAAGTTCACGGGAGTAAACACTGTCATGAATTCTTGCGATATCCTCTCACCCAGTAATGAAGACCGAACTCTAAGAACAAAGCAGGGCCGGGAGGACGCAGGCCATATGTCGGACCGCACCAATTTTCCCACATTTACCCGGGGCCAGTATATCACCCGCTTTGACGTGCCTTAGCCCAGATACACAATTTGTCCTCTTTACTTTAATAATAGACACTTTACTAAAAGGTTTTTACCTGAAGAGGCTGCCCACTTTGCAATTTAACCAATCGGTACCGCTCGATAATACGCCTCTCTATTGCGTTTTTTTATTGTAACAGATTCTTCCTTCTATTGGGAAACTACCGGGGCATGATATATGGCAGTGAATTTGGACAGAGACACTTATAATTTGGTCGATATAGCACTAAGTACCGAGTTATAGGTTCAAGTAATTTATATAGGCCGTGAGAACAACTAAGGACTCACAGTGGCCGTTTATTTCGGACCGAAATCCATAAAAATAGCTTGGTTGCCTGCTACGATTTTAATAGTAGGTAAATACAATTATTACATAGTGTACGGAAGTGGCAGTTTATATTTTGAGGCTATTTCTTCGTATAAAAAATATTGGCTTCTACCAGATGAAATAAGTAATTCAAAAAAACAGTGCTCGCCTACATTCCTATCATTATCGATTTATAAAAATAATCAATTTTACATCTCACACAAAAATAATTTAAATAATTCTCTAATGGTCTCTAATGGTTCTCTAAAGATCTTACAAATAAAATTATGTAAGGAGAAGTTTGTCGGGGTTGCGATCAGTAAATAAAAACACAAATAAGTAGTCTTATTTTAATACGGGTCGTCGTTTCGGTTTAAGTTTTAGGTCTTCATCAAAATTATAAGAGTTTTTAAACAAACATGGAACAAGCTAAGTAGCCTAGTGTAGAGCCGGATTTTATAATTTTAATTTTATATTTACTTAATTCTATACAGATTTTTGTTTACAGTAGTGAATTAATTTAAAAGAAACAAAAATAGTTTCTCTTGATAAAATATTAGTTGGCCTTCCTTAAAATGAATGCATTATATTTTTCAAGAGATAAATCAGGAGGTTGAAGGGTTCTGACGAAAATATTCCTCTATTCCTCATAATTAGGTTGAGAATCTGACATATCTACAAATAATATATATATATATATATATATATATATATATATATATATATATATATATATAGCTTTGATGATCCACGAAATATCGTGTCCTAACACAAAATATTCAGTTTCTGGGAAAATAAGGTCCTCCTTCATTGTAAAGAGAGAAGATTTGAAAGCTTGATTTTTAAAGTATCATGTCTCAAGATATAGAATGACAGATTTAACTAAAAATAAGATAAGATTTAAGCAAAGATAAAACTTTTTGTGATTAAGATAAAAAAAATTGAGTTAGGAGTGCACTATATTTCAATGAAGTGCGCAGTTTGTCAATCAGAGAAATTAAAAATATGACGCTATAGAAGTAAAAAGTTCTTCATAAGCTTACTTCGTTTATGCAGATAACTTGATAATGCGATGTTTTGAGTAAGGAGCGATATTATATCAGAAATAAAGGTATCTATAAAGGTCCAAATAATAGTCCATATGTTGCTACATATCTGCTGATAGGTCTTTAATAATAAACTTCAAACCCATTAATTCGTAACATTCCATCCCGATTTATTTCCGAGTACCCTCCGAGGCTTCTGAAAAGAAGATGACCATGAGACCTCCTATCTATAATAGTGATTGTAGTGCTAACAATCGGTAGCTTCTCTACAAGTCATTGCCAAGTAATAATAGTTAATAATGTGCATTTACTAATTGTATCTTTGGACGAGTTGTCAATCTGAATAATTAAATAAATGATAAGTTTTTGTTTATTCATTTCTCCAGCACTTATATTATCAATTCATTTTATGAATACAAATTTGAAGATTAATTACTAGAAAAAGGTGTATGAAATAAATTATCGGAATTTGTTAAAAGGATAATTTATTTATATTTTTTCTAGGCTCAAATAATATGGGTACGAAAAATTGGCATGTTGAATATCTAGGAACTTTCACCTTTTTCAGAAAGAAAAGATTCTGTCGAGAAAAATAGTTAAATATTATTCAGAATAATTTGAGGATATCATCAGGAATAACTTTAATGATATATATATTTCGTGGATCACCAAAGTTCGACAATATAATATAATATAATAGAATAATGATTTATTTATTATATATATATATATATATATATATATATATATATATATATAGAGAGAGAGAGAGAGAGAGAGAGAGAGAGAATTAAAAGAAATAAAATAAAAATAAAAACAAACACTTTGTACAACAAAATAAACAAATCAGTTGCTCCTCCTCTATAACACTAATATTTTACATTAAATGATTATAATTTAAAATATATATTATCATAAAGTTTAACCAAACTCAATTATAGTTAAATACCATTATCATCTCTAAATTCGACAACATGGTATGTTAAAACAGGCCTCATTGTAGAAATATTTATTATTGGGATCAAGAAATCTGCTTCTCCATCATTCAGCAGAGCTTCTTATTTTCTTGAATATTTCGTCTTTAGAACTAATCTCGAATATAAGAATTAAATGATAAGCAGGAGCCATGTTCTTTTCAACAATCGATTTTGAAGCCGTGAAGACAGGTGCCCTAACCAGAGAGGAGGCATCAGCCTGTCAACTGGGCGCTATAAACCTTCTGGTTAATAATGCATCTTTCGAGTGGATCTCAACGGCAGGATCGACGATGAAGTTTCAGCCCGATGTAGAAGAAGGATGGTAACTTCTGTTTATAAAACTCAAGTAAAATAACACTGAAGTTCCTTTGTAAAACCCAAACAGTAAAGTACAAATTAGAAGTACTTCCATTTATATTTTACTTGAAACCATTATATAACTATACTAAATCGGATGGTTGGTGTCCGAGATTATGATTTTTTTGCTATTTAGCGGTCCATACCAGGAATGACCGACCTCTTTATAACGCATTAAAACATCCAATGAATTCTCATATTAGCATTTTTCTATGTAGTATAGGAGCTTACTTTTTAAAATATTTTCTCCTTTTGTAAAAATTACTTTTTCATCCCAGAAAAAGTATCTAAATATATTTTTTAATAACAAAATTGAGAATAAAAAAAATAAAAATCCACTGTTCGGTCGCGTGCCAATTCCTAGCCCCCAGCGTACCTTGGCTTGGGCACCCCTGGTCTACACAGACTGCTTTATTTTATTATATTTATATAGTTATACCAAGGCTAATGATCAAAGTTTGTAGATAAATAAATAAAATATTCATTGAAATCAATTTTGGATATTTTTATTGATTGAATAGGAATTATAGAAAAATATCTGAGAACTTTCATTCTATTATTTTTTGTAACGATAACATCAACATAGTAAGCAGTTTAAATCATTTTTTTTAAATATAACCATTTATTTTAAGTTATTAAAAAGCCAATAAAATAAAATTATTTCTAAAAATATTTTCAAAATTAAGCCAAATTTCCGGCTATATGTGTTACAACTTCTAGCACCTGTTTTATTATTCAATACATAAGTAATACATAATGTGATAATAGAGGACATTTTTTGATCCTGTTATTACGAATTGTACCTGTTGTCTTTATACCTTTTTCTGCTAAGCCCTTCAGCAAATTGTACGAAGTGAAGAAATTATCAAAGAAAACTGTAACTCTCGATAGATTTGTTACGATTAACAGAAGTCCATTTGCCACTCTACTTCCATGGGATCCGATTTTATGGTCTTCTTACTTTTCAAGATTTGTATAATAAAAATATTAAAAAAAAAAATCCGCTCGTTCGCCGACCGCTGTCCGTTGCTATAATCCGAGATTAATGAAACGATTTTTTTATTTATTTGGAACCAATCACAGATCACTCTTGGATGATCCTCGGAATTCGATATTACCAATCGCCATTTCTTGTCAATTTGCCGATCGATTAAAGGTTTAATACACATCTCAGCCATGAATGATGGAAGGGGAAAATGTTAAGCGATTTGGAATCATTATGCCAATGCATTTAAAAAAAAATATCCGAATAAAATTTAAAAAAAAATATATATATATATATATATATATATATATATATATATATATATATTTTCTGTTGGCGCTGTAGACCTTGGAGATCCTTGGCCGCGCGATGTGGTATTCATACCACACCGCGATTCTCAATTTAGGTACACGGGGTAGGGTCATCACTCCTACGCCCGACCTTTTTGTGAGTTGCCTCCAAGTAGGCCGACGGGCCTCATATACCCGGGGGCGGGATAAATTGCTTGAAGTATTTAATTTAATTTAATTAAATTCATTGCCGGTGCCGGGATTCGAACTCACAACCTTTGGGTTTGTGAGTAAGTGCATTAACCCGCTCGGCCACCTGGACCCCCATTAATATATATATATATATATAACTGCTTGGTGTATAATTAATCATGGTGTAATAATTTAGAGAATTTAAAAAAAAAAAATTATTTAACCGTGAATCGATAGAATACTTTTATTCAATACAATGAGGAGAGCAAGATGAAAACCTTTCCCTCCGAATAAAATTGGTCTTAGTTTTATTTTAATAGCATGTAACTCCCCTCACAATTGGTCTAGAATATATCTATCTATCTAGGATATAGACATAGTTATCTATATATATGGATAAAGCAAAAACAGTTCTGTACCTTGGAAGTAAAGGAAACTAAGTTACATTTCTCTAAATTTACAGGAGATCAGTTTGAACAGATGTTTCCCTCCGAACAGAAGTGTACTTAGTTTTCATTTAAAATCATATAACCACCTAAAGCCCACCTTACACGGCCTATATCAAATTTCGTCAATATATTGACCGTCTTAGAGTTATATTGTAACAATAATATTGAAGTGTGATTTATATATCCCATTTTAAATAATATTCGTAATTCATTCGTTTTCTTCAACAATATTGACCTTGTAAGGAGGGCTTATGGGTATAGCAAAAGCAGTGGAATATAAATACAAAATAATGTTAAATGGGTACAAAATGGACATAGTGCCCTTTAACTTCGAGGTACAGATATTTGTTCAAGAAAATCAATCGTCATGCTGGACTACGACGGTGCTAGATAAGATCTGTGATTTTAATTATTAATACTGTCGAATGAGAAATCGTGTGGAAGGCAATTAATCATTTCATTAATTGCTGAGACCGCATCTATTGTTTAGAGAATTTTTTTTACTGTCATTTATTTCCGCCTGTGCCTCGCTGTTATTAATGATAGCCGGACGGACTAAGGCGCTCAAAACGACTTGTCTTAATGAATGGGCATATAGTTCATTTAAATCTTTAAAACAACTATTGGAATATCACTTAACCTCTGTCTTTAGTATTATTATTATTAATATTTATGATGGGACAATCCGAAATAAATATCACCCCCTATTTCCCAATATTGCACAGTAACCTAAAACTAAGAACTGCACTACTATATTTATCGCTGTTCTGTATGGACTTGCTATTAACGTGGTGGGAATAAATACCTTTAAATATTTTCGAAAATAAACAATTGTGTAAAATATTCGGTCCGAATAATACCCATATGCCGACTTTGAAAATCAGAATTTCAAATCCAGTGAATAAAATTGATTACCAGTTGACATCCGCATGATGGTATAGAAGGATCAATCTAATTAGGGATTGATAAATTATTTGCCACTTCTATAAATTTGAGAATTAAATTTTGAATTGCACAGTTTTGAGCCTTTGGGTGGATTAACCAAATTTATAGAAGTGGCAAATAATTTATCAATCCCTAATAAAATTGATTACATCTCTTAAAATATATATTTAGATCATTAAAATGTTCTTAGTAAAATCAAGTAATCAGCTCTAAAAATAGAGGTTAATAAGTATGATATCCTTGATTTGAATTTTTACCAGGTTGGTAGAAGCCAAGATGGTTTCGGGATAGAAACTCTGTGTCCATTACAACTTACAAATATCATTATTTCCTTCAAACGTCGTTAATTTTATAATTATTGATTCTCACTGTAAATGGACTCAGATTTGTTTCTGGATTAGTTCAGTTCTGCTATCAAGATTTAATAAAAAAAATGTTTGACGAAAGAAAAAAAAGATGAGATCATGATATTTACATAGTCAATTTCGATATTGATCAAATCAAAGATTTGATTTGGATTGTATTGTCCAAGATGATACATTGTGAAAACTTGATTAATTTTAACTTATTTATTGCAGATGACATTATTTCTGTCGATGGTAGTGTGACATTAGTCTTTTGTTGGGATCTTGACGAAAATTTGGATTGAACGAGCAAGTCGTGTTTTATGGATACAACGTAACGTAGAAACACCTAATTCCTACATTCTGAAAAAAGCGTTAGGCCGTATTCAGCCCAAATAATCATGTTTGGTAGTGAAACATGTCCATCTGTCATACTATATATATGTCCATATTGGAATATTTTTTAAATTAGAAATATAAAGGAGCTGCTTGCTACCTTTGGAATCGATTACAGATTGATATTCATTTAGTGGACTGTCGAATTCAGATCCACGACAACTGCAAAACGACACTTATATAATGATAGATTTTTGGACTTTTTTTATACTACCATCCAATCAAGTTTATAGCTTTCAAAAAACAGTTATTTTGGATATCGTCATTGCCACCTTGAAACCATGTATCATGTATCAAATGGTCAAATGTGTCAAAAACATGATTTTACAGGACAAAGGAAATACTGATTTATAAGCAATTTTAATAAATATAATTTTATAAATTAATTCTTAGCGTTCCAACATGGCAGGTAAATCATTGTTAAACCATTTATGTGAGGCCTTATCTTGGAAGTGTCAGATGGGTGATTTCTGTAATCTGATATCGATAACTGTTTCGTATGCGATGAATAATAACAACAGGAGGATTTTTTAACATTTGAGTACTTTTTACAAGAACATAGGAGATAAAATCTAGTTTCTAAAAAAATCAAAATTATACAACCGATTTCTGGTCACATAGAAGATTTCAAGGCGGCGACGATAAGTTGTACGATACTGAAATTACGTATTTAAGATTGGCATATGCATGTGATGTTACAGCATCATTTTCGTCAAAATCGACTAACCGGAAGTGCCACTTTATATAATCGATTTTTCACTTTTTTACAATTTTCTCGAAAACGGCTCTAACGATTTTGATTAAACTTGCCTAAATTATTCTTCATAAAGGTCTTTAACATTTAATTTATGTAGTAAATCACCGAGGAATTGCAGGGAAAAAAGTTATGACGAAAAGAATAGTTTATTTGCGCATAGCTTAAAAAGTATGCATTTTATAGTAATTAATGTATAGAATTGTATGAAAGATAATTAAATTATCTAAAAAAACAAAAAATATAATCATCAAAATCGGTCCGGTATTAGCAAAGATGCAGCGCATTGTATTAACAGGAAGTGGCAATTATATCAGGGATTTTACAATTTTCTCGTAAACGTCTCCAACGATTTTGATGAAACTTGCCTAATGTCTTCTCCTTAAAGGCCTTTAAGTTTTAATTTACGTAGTATATCACCGAGGAAATGCAGCGAAAAAAGTTATGATGAAAAGAATATTTTATTTGCGCTCAACTTGGAAAGAATGCAATTTATATTAAATTATGTATAGAATTGTATGAAAGTTTATTAAATTATCTAAAAAAAAAATGAATCATCAAAATCGGACCAGTATTAGCAAAGATACAGCATATTTTATGAGGAGCACAAGACCCTAGATAGATAACAGAGAGCATCTGAAAGGAGACTGATGCGACCAATCTGTTATAAACAATATACTCTGTAATAAAGTAATTTAAGAATACAAAAGCGGAAATTAACTTAATAATTTCTACTTTCATATTATTTAATGGAAAGAAAATATAACGGAAACTTTTAAAATATATTTGCAACTTGACGATGTTAAAATATATAGGTAGTGCACAGAATTGTTGTACTAAAATTGTTTAAAAAACTGTTTTATTGTACTGAAGTGGGAGAAGATGTGAATGCTGCTGAGTTTATTTCAAGCATTGTTTAAGTGAACTTTTTTAAATTATATCAAAAAGATAATAATTACAGGACGGTAAGGGAAAGCTGTGTGATGCGCGCACCGCATCAGATTTTTTAAATTAAGTCGGATATAAAATGAGAAATGATTTGAGACCACAAAAATATATTTGTATCTAAGTACAAAGCTTTATATGCCTCAGATAGTGGGGGAAGTATGTGTTTGGATGAACATACTTGGACTATATAGGATACTTGTACTATAGGGGAAATTCGGCGCCTACAAGATAGCTGGAGGAGGCTGGAGGAAGATATTAGATGGAGAAAGGCGTATAGTGAAGGAGGATGGACTTGGAGGACTAGGAGCGTACTTAGGGCTGTGTACACTACACCCGCTAAGACCTTGTCTGTTTGTCTTGTCCGCCGTGCCCTATCTGCCCTGGACACATCGTCCCGCCAGCAAACACCCTCCGCAGCTCTGGATTTATTGAACTCATTGCCCTAGTTAGTTCTAAGTCCCATCTAAACATGAGTGTTAGTATGAGGCTTAGTACCCCTTAGGGACAACTACCGACCCCCTCTCACCAAATCGTTCGCCCTCTGTATAACGTCACGAATAAGAAAGCATGGAAATTCATTCCCAATACGTTACCACTTTAGAACGCAGTCGGTGTAAAGAATAAATGTTGGAAGTAAAAACAAAAAAAAGTACCTAAATACCTAAGTAGGTATTGAATATTTAAAAAAAAATTATTTTCTTCCAAATCGAAATATATTAACATACGATGCAAGTTAGTGTAGTCTCTTGACCACCGTCTTAATACACGCCTGTACACATTCTAACCGAAAGCAGCATCGACTAGAGACCGGAGGTCTGTTTGTAACTTAGCTGAAACAGCTGTTTTTATTGAGTGAACGTTTATTGATTCGGGAAAAAAGATTTTCTATTCAAATTAAGTAGAAAGATTATAATAATATCAAGTAAATGAGCAAAAATTATCTTGCATTATCTTATATATTCCATTGTATTATATATATTATTTAATATGTTAACGTTTAGAGGATCATATTTCTGAAAAAAAAACATAGATAATATACCATACCAAACATTAAAAATATTGATTTTATAAATAAAATAAAAACTTTTGTTATCATAATGATAATTATGACAATAATAAAAATTCAAATTTATAAGTGATAAAACGGGTTACAACAATGAATACTGAAATAGAATAAAATTATAGTCTGTTCTTGGAGTCCAGAGAATTCAAGTAAACAGAAATAGATGCTGTGAGGGTTTGCCTATACACTCCTCTGCTAGCTGTTACAGAGACTGAGCCGCACTAGTATTATATATTTACATATATATTATATAACACACACACACACACACACACAATATATATATATATATATATATATATATATATATATATATATATATATATATGTATGTATATATATGTGTTTGTTATACAACATATATGTAAATATATAATACTAGTGCGGCTCAGTCTCTGTAACAGCTAGCAGAGGAGTGCATAGACAAACCCTCACAGCGTCTATTTCTAGGTGTTTTAAATATATATATATATATATATATATATATATATATATATATATATATATATATATATATATATATATATATATATATATATATGTATATATATTTAAAACACCTAGAAATAGACGCTGTGAGGGTTTGTCTATGCACTCCTCTGCTAGCTGTTACAGAGACTGAGCCGCACTAGTATTATATATTTACATATATATTATATAACACACACACACACACACAATATATATATATATATATATATATATATATATATATATGTATATATATGTGTTTGTTATACAACATATATGTAAATATATAATACTAGTGCGGCTCAGTCTCTGTAACAGCTAGCAGAGGAGTGCATAGACAAACCCTCACAGCGTCTATTTCTAGGTGTTTTAAATATATATATATATATATATATATATATATATATATATATATATATATATATATATATATATATATATATATGTATATATATTTACTACGAAATGGGTTCACCATTTTTATCTGATTAGACCATTTTATTGGTTTAAAAACACAACTTGAGTTATTTCTTATATTGAGCATATGAAATTGAGCAGTTTAAAGATAAAGATTTTTCTTAATATCTTTGATAGATACTTTTAATTACTTCATTTAATGTTCATACTTTATTGAAAGAATATTACCATTGTATGGTAACAAAATAGTTGTATAAACTATACATCAATAATAATTATCTTAATTTATACTTAATTAGTAATTTAATTAATTGGTATTCAACATATCACTCAGTGATATTTTTGAATGTGTTTTCAATATCCTAAAATTAAGTGAGCATTGCTGATTATCTTTTCTGTCGTAAGTGGTTAGATAATTTACATTCATCGGAAGCATAAGACTTTCTGTCTCTGTAATAAGGTACTGATTATTTTTGTCTAACAAATCTCAGCTAAGAATTTCTTCTGGCCCGAATTCTTCAACATTTATTAAAACGTTTTATTTTATAAAAAACAATTTCCAGTAACTCCGAGGTATCTAAAATGAATATTTTGGTCTTCTAATACATATATAGATAAAACAAAACATCACTAATGGTGTATATTTGTATTTTTTTAAGCCGTACTATACTTAATAAGTTAACTCGTCGTTGTTGCTCAAATTGCTACGACAAGTGACAATGCTTTAGCACCTCTACCAGTTATCAAACTCCAGCTAAACGTTCTTCATAAGAACACGACATTACAACTCCTAACTTGATTGACAGGCTCAATGATGGGGAAAAGTTCTGTCTGAGAAATTTCCCGTCACGACTGAGTCGTTGCTGTACGATGTGTGATAGGGAGCTTTGACGAGAGCTAATAATGAAACCCTAAGGACAGTTTCTGATGAGGCGGTTAGATAAAGCGGAGTTGGCTTCAAGGTTTTCTATTGTTTTTTTTTTTTTTTTTAGATAAGCCACTCGGTGCTATTCTATCTTCGTGACCAATATGACAATGGTAGCATTCGAAAGTAACAAAATGGAGTATTTGAATTTGTATGTCAAGGTAAATCGGATTACAATAACAGCTAAACGCCAATGGCTATTATATCGCCTTGGTAGAAATGTATCAGTATGAACAGAACCATGAGCAGAGGGAGGGGAGTGCCACAATAATTAAAGCCAATGTAATATTATTTCTTAATAATAAAAACTACAACAAACCGTCTAAAGAATCGAAATTTATTGACCATTGGTGGAAGGACA
>OX411310.1:21664288-21801948 GCA_948150685.1 Rhaphigaster nebulosa | reverse complement strand
TCGAGTGATCTTAATCCTATTTCTATAATAAAACAAAAAAAATATCTCACTTATCAAATCTGATTTAAAGTTAATTTATATCTTCAAATCTAAGGAAATTATCTAATTTAGGGAGAGGGGAGGTGAGCTACTAACACAAATTAAAATATAAGATGATGCTTCTCAGTTCTTTAATGGCTTTGAAATCCGAAAATCAAAATTACTTTATTCGCAAATCTTTTTCATATTTAATCAGGTTATTTACTTAGAACCTTGAAAAGTTTCCGATGTTGAATTCATATCCTAGTTGAAAATTTCACAAACCATATAAAAGTCGGTTATTATAAATACTTGTTAAAAAGGAATACTGACATACAGTAAATCTGATATTTTAAGTATATGTATGGCATGAGATGCATGAGAGAGAGTAATAGCCAGCGATATCTCATTATATCTTGATTGGCTTTCCATTAAGTATATGAGATCCAGCTCCTTTATCTCTTTCTAACGGTATTGTGAGGGATGAGTATTTTGGCTATTTCTTTTTTGAGCGAGTTAATAAGTCGCCATGAATTGTGGAATCGTTTACATTAAGTCCTTGAATGTTTGTTAACTGTTGGCATATTAAAGAACTGTACATAAAGTAATACTGCTAACAGAGCCATGATTATTTATTTTGGATAGTTACTTATGAGGATCATTCTTAAGACTTATATTTCTACGCAGCAAATGAAATCTCCGCTTTGTCTTCTGATTCTATTCTAGCTTTCGGCTTCACGATTCTCAATGACCAGCACTGGGATTGTCCTTTGGTCGCCAATAACTTTCTTCACCGCCGTAGATGGAAAACATGTTTTGTATTTATTCGGTATAAAGAGGAAGGACCCTCGGACTGAAAGCGACCCTCTTCCTGATGAATATTCATATTTCTCGGCGGTGTTAAATCAGAGCGATGGAAGTCAGTTAGCGGGCGGAGAGCTGGTCCTTTCCGCACCCAACTTGCCTAAAGTAAGTCCGGCTAAATCAAATATACATACATTTCGGGTTTCCATTTCCCATTTCTTTTATACTTAAGAACTTTTTTTTTATTTTTAAACGATTTTAGATATTCGTATAGCGTGCTTCCTGCTGGTGTTTGGAGTTTCAAGTATTGCCCAAATTCCAAATTGTTCAAATTGATAATTTTTATCTATCAATAAATCACTACCTTAGTTTGACTATGTTCTAACTGCTCTAACCTTAATTTAAAAAAAAAACGAGTTTGCAAATCTGAACACTTCCTTCGTTATCAATAAAATTTAACAATATCCTCATTGCTTTAAATGGTTTTAATTTAACATTTGATGTTGATTTATTAAAAAAATACCATACCTGTGATCATATTTCATATTCATATTTACTACACAAGTAAATAAACTCCTTCAGTTAGAACTTTGTCACATTATTAATACAATTATTTCTCCACAGATTGCATATAGATTTAGTTAATCTTGTGCATTAGGAAAACTAGAATCGGAATCACCAATAATCTTATTTTAGGTCCAAATTTCAGTTTCAACTTTGTTTAACCAAGGTAAAAAAAAAAAAATATATATATATATATATATATATATATATATATATATATATATATATATATATATACATATATATATATATACATATATATATATATATATATATATATACATATATATATATATATATACATATATATATATATATATATATATATATATATATATATATATATATATATATATATATATACATATATATATATATATATATATATATATATATATATATACATATATATATATATATATATATATATATATATATATATATATATATATATATATATATATATATATATATATATATATATATACAAGGAAAATATTTCGAACATCATAATAAGAGGTTTCAATTTTTTTTTTTTTTTTTTTATAATAATAATCATTAATATAATTCATGTAATATTCACTAATATTGTAATGTAATACTATTTCATATAATTGTTCATGATAACAATAAAACTGTTAATTATAATGAAGTAAGTTAAAAAACAATTTTTTAACTTAATAGTTATATAATATTATTTTTTTTTTACGTTTATTACATTAAAACATGTGAATTTTGACCAATCATTGATTCCTAATATATGGTGCGGAGAAGAACTAGCAGCTCGAAAACTTATACAAATCAAAATCTTTGTGACCAATGGAGAAGAGCCAACAGGATAACAAGGAAGAAGAATTCTATGTCTCTCCAGCGCTGGACATTATGACGTCTCCCACGGATATCTATTTCGATGTTTGGATCTTCCAACTTGTGACATCTGTAGAGAATATAAGACTGTCTACTTCAAAACATCCACAGTTTTCAAAACTTGGAACATTTCCAATAATATAAAAATTTGTCTTTTTTTAACTAAAATTTTATGAAAAAAAATTAAAGATTGTATCATAACAAAGGAATACAAACAAATTAATTTATTCTTTATAGATCCTTATATTTATGTAGATATTAACATTCTACAAAGCAATTAAAAAAAAAAAGTAACACTTTTTGGAAACTGATACCATATTTAAAAACTATATTTTTCATTTATCATTTTTAATTTTATCTAATTACACAAAGGATTCGCATTTTTTTTTTAAATTCGGCTTTATTAAATTGTAATAATACTTTTTTAAGTTTAGTAAAAATTGTTATTATTATCTCTTTCACAAATATTATATAAATAATGTATTTTCTCACGTCAACTCGACTATTTTTTTTTCGCCGTACTTGATATTCCGCTCGAACACTCTCCGCATTCTCCTCCTGGGAAGGGTTCAGCAAGATCCTGGGCCACTCTCTGCATCACTGAAAAAAATGCCAGTGTAGTCTTCGGGTATTTGAACGCAATAGACAGCCTAGGTTTCATATACCGCGTTGGTTAAAAATTTCCTAAAGTTTTTTTTAATATATGATTAGGTATCTTTTATTAAATTTGATAGTCCACTGTGATACTATTTTAGTATAATACTAATATATAATATATATAATATTGTATAATATATAATTTACTATTATATATATTATAATAGTGTTTTCAGTTAATTTATATGAAAATGTTTTTAAATTTTATTTTACACATCTGTTATATGCGTGTGTATACATAATTTTAGGACATAATAATAGTAAAAAATTGTGTTTCAACGTTTACAGTTCAAGCCCAGTAACTTAATGTTTCTCCATCAAAATGCTTTATTTTTTTTTTTACTATACAAACTTAGTGCTATAAAAATTCTTTTATTTAATTTCTTTAAACTAAATTTAATTTAAAAAACAAAAAAGCAGGGCATGAAACAGTTATTGAACTTTTTCAAAAAGTTTCAGTTTAACTGTTTTACAAGAACTTTTACAATTAAAGTGTTAAGAGTTCTATCCAAAAGAATCTCCTGATAAAAAGTTCCTTAGGAACTTATATCATTAAGCGCTTTTGATAAAAGTTCTGTTAATACAAGTTCCTACTTGAACCTTTTAAATATAAGCTCTCATATATAAGTTCTTTATGGGGTAAAGCTTGAGCACCTATCTTCGGAGGAGTTGGGGAGGGGGAAACCTGGGGAGACAGCAGCAGAACTTATTATAAAAGTTCTAACCATTATATTCTTAAAGAACTTTTATTATATGTTCTGACCAAAAAGATCTCGTAATAACGTATAATAAAAGTTTTAACCAAAACGTTTTTGCATGAACTGTTTAAAAAATGTTCTTAAGAAAAAGTTAAAGTGAGAACAAGATTTTTTCAAAATAAAATTGCAAAGTTATTTTGGAGCCCTACGAAAAAAGGCATTCTAATGGGAAAACATGAAGGTACTGGGCTTGAACTCAGCACGATGAAATAATTACAATTGTTTACTATTATTATGTTCTAAAATTATGCCATTAATCCTGAGTCTGCTTGTGCGGGGCTAAAAACACCTGAATGCTTTAATGTAAATACGTTATTACTGGGTTCCTTTGCACACTCTAATTAAGAATATTAATATGTATTTTTTGATTTATAATTATTGTTTTATTAAAGTATTGGGTTTAATGCACTAAACTTTCTATGGCTTTTTTGTAGATTATTCTATCCAAGACCTATTTCTCTCATAGACCATGTACGTTCTTCTTTTTGTTTAACACAAATCTTTCTTGGTCCTACTCGTCTTCTTCGAACAATTATGTTCTCTTTACTTAGCAATTTTCTTTCCGGTGATTATTTAATATAATTTATTATTTTTCTTTCAAATCAAATCTTATTACTCATCAGCCATAGAAGGGGCTAATGACAACCAACATTTTCATGGCATTGCTATGCCATGTTATCCCTAATGAAAGTTCCCAGTAGCAACACTTCTTTCCGGACTTGATTTGAGCAAAGTGATTGACGGACGGAGATCTCTTATCCAACTTCTTTTTAGTAATATAATTAGATATGTCAGTTGTAGCCATATCTCAACCGACTATTGGTTGGCTTAAACTTAAAATTTTTTTCCGAATATTTGTATAAATAATAATAATTTAAATCGAGTCCTCTAAATTATCAATACAATCCAGTTATTATTCATTAAATTGATAATTAAAAAATTCATCATTCTGTGGTTACATCGGAATTTATGGCGCCTTAAATTAAACATTAGCGACCTTCCTGTCGTGCAACATTGCCTATTAGCGCCGCTCCAAGCATTGCCCAATATTTTATCACTAAAAAATGGAATTGCCCGTTTATATTTGTAATATTTACTAATAATATGATAATTACTTGTAAATTACATATTAATTTAGTCATTTAAATGGTTAAGTGCCGAAGTTCAATATGTACTAAATTTTAAATAAATAAGTTGTGAAAAATCAATTAAATATAAAGATAATAAACTGTTTAAATATAGCGTTTTTTTTTTTATTTAATGTAAAAATTCAGTTACTAGATCACTACGATTTTTTTTTTCTTTTTGACTTATATTTAGATTGTTTTTCGCGCATTTCCTAATAATTGACGATCAAATAATTGTATAACCACTTATAGTGCAGGAAGTAGTTGAGAATGCAAAATCCAAGGAGCGCGTTTTTCAATGAATATTAGCTGAAAATAGCGCGAAGATTAATAATCCGGATATTACTAGTCCATTTTTTTTTGTTATTCCCCTCTGTTGGAGTAGCCCATTCAAATCAGACTTTTGGCGAAAAATTAATTCAGACAAAGCTGGAAATGATTTTAGTCCAATTTGGGCATATATTATATAAGTTTGCGGCGGTTTCTGAGACAGGCTAGACTGTTGGGAACCATAAAACTCCGAAATTTTGACCATTTTTTCATTTTTTTCAAATTTTTTCAACTCACCGATTCTGGGTACAATCTTGAGAATAATTATTGGACGATCGAGATGTATTGAAATTGGATTTTCTAGACAAAAATTAGTGAGTTTGGGCTCAGGCGTGATGAAACTACAAAATAGCAACATAGCGAAAAATCAGCACTACGACTGCTTAGAGTTTTATACGTGTATCTATCTATGCATAGGAATGAGCAAATAAAAAAGAAAGAAATAGGCGTGCTATAAACGAAGAATATAACTATAAAATTAGTTGTTTGACATTTTTCATTTGGAATAACTGTTCTTGAGTTACAAGCGTGTAAAACTATACATTTACAGTCAAAATGGTTAAATAGGCCAATTTTGACTCCAAATTCTGGTCCAACTATTCTACCAAATTTATTATATAAGAAGAGCATTAAGCATATAATTTAATGCCCTTTTATTTATGAAAGAGTGAATTTTTCCGTGCGATGAATCCTTATGATGTTATGAGGCTAAAAGTGAAAAAAGTGTCAAAATTTCGGAGGTTTTTGTCTTCCAAAAGTTTATCTCATCTCAGAAACCACCGCAAACTTATAGTATAAATGCCCAGAGTGGATTAAAATGATTTCCAGCTTTGTCTGCATTAATTTGATTTTTAAGCCTAATTTTATTTGGCTACTCCAATATAAGGGGGGGAGGGAGGAGAGGACAAATATATGGAGCAAAAAAATGGATCGGCAACATTCGGAATTTTAATTTTTGAGCTATTCTTAGTTAATATCCATTGACAAAATACGGGTCTGGAATTTTGCATACTCAACTACTCCCAGAGCCTGCTTTATTATGAAATTATGACAGAGGGGAGAACCGTAAAAAATAGCACCTCTTTCCTAGCTCGATTAAATTAGTTTAGGTCACGGTAGGAGATCTCTCATCCTGCATGTATTTAGTCTCCTCCTCATATTAATGGGTTGGTCAACCGTTACAATTTCCTTTAAATTGATGAAATCGTAGACAAAGATTCTTTATAGGTTTGTCAACTGTTGGTAGGTGTAAGTTATTATGTTTATTACATATGGGCTAAAGCAAGTGTGTTTATGTATTTATTTTCTGACTAACTTTTGTTTTGAAGATTTGAAAAAAAAAAAAAAGAGTTAAGTAACTTTAGAATTCGACAATTTATGGATTTGTTGGTTTGAATAATTGGACATCGAAAAAGTGATTCGCGAATGTTGCTGACAAGGCTTTCGAATAACGTCACAAAAGGATATTTTTGTTTGAAATCATTAAACCGATGGCTTCATTATCTACCTGTAAGGGCTTCTTTTGTTTAAGAAACAACAAAGGTTTTTCAATTATTTTTTGTTTTGATTAAATATTCTCGCTTGTTAGGAATTAATAATTAATTTAATTTTCTGTTTGTTTCAGGGACACGTTTGGAACCGTTGGTGAGTATCATCATTTCTACAATTTGCACCCATTTGGAATTATATAATTAGTAATATTGATCACTGATATTGATGACAATAATATAAGTTAAAAGGACAATGTTTTGTGTATAAACCATGTATTAAATAACTTTTCCAATTAATGCTTCATCCGAAAAGATAATTTATTCAAATCACAATTTAGCAACTCTTATATTGAATTATATTAAAATATTAAAAAAAAAATAAAATAGAAACGTGAAACAAAGTATTTTAAAATTATATAATTTGCTTTTTTTTCAATATGAAGAAAAGATAAATATTTAATCAAGATGATGGATGTCAATTACTATTTCTTTAATTTAGTTTATAAATTTTTAGTTTTATTTATGTCTGTAATTTAATTTAAATATTTTATAATTTTACATCGTTGAATGATCAAGAAATCTAACAAATATAAACTATATGTTCGAAATTATCTCATTTAATTAATGGAACGAAAAATACAAGGCAAGGATGGAGGATTGGATTCCCTTCGCTGTTCCTTAGTGGTGCCCTCCAGGTATGTTGTTTATTTATGTAATGAATTTTCAGGAAATGTTTTATTATTTTCAGTCTTGTTTATATTCTATTTTCGTATTTTTTATACATTAAGGTTCAGCTAAATTATTTTTAATGACTGTAAAGATTCTTTATAACATTTGATATCAACTTAAGTCATATTTTAAGGTCTGGTCCAACTTTCGAATCAATTTTAAATTTAGTAGGAGTTATGCTTTTGGTAATTATTCGGAATTAGGGAATGCATGTGTTACAATTATGTTTTGGCGCGAAAATGTTGATAAGCAACGTTTTTTCAATTATTTATGAATATAATTATCATTAAAAGTTCTTAGAAAACATAATAAAAAAAATATTAAATTTGGAAATTTTTAAATACTTTATTAAAATAAAGATTCTTAGAAAAAAAAATAAGAGACAAAAAATATAATAAGGTATTTATTTGATCCCACACAAATAAAAGATGTTTCACCAATTGAGGCATTGTAAGAACTGAAAAACAGAAAACAGCATTATTGTATCCCACTTCAATATCGTAAAACAGATTAAATAAATCAGAAAGTTTGTTTGGAATAATCTCATCTAATTTCAATCTCTTTAGAATAATACTTATCTTGCAGAACTTTTTGAATCTGTATAAAAAATTATATATATTATATATATTATTAAAATTATATAATTTATAAAATTATACAAATATATATATATTTATTTGTACAAATGAACATGCATATATCTCTATTCTGTATACATTTAAAATATTTATAATTGAGGATGTGGAAAAGTAAATAATGTTTAAATGAATTTCGAGAGTGGGTTTTATGAATCAAAATGGCAAGAAGTTTTTTGATATGTGGATCGATGAACGATTGGATTGGAATCCAAGAATATAGGATGTTTATCTGTCTTTAGGATTGGAATAGAAAAGCAGCATTGAGATATAAGTGGGATAAAGACTTTCTTCCTCGGATTGCCAGCGATAGATAGGGCAGCTTCTGGGAACTCTAACAACGAATCTTATGAAGCAATTCATTAATCTCTTGATTCTCATCTCGTACTCACCAGATATTCCTTCATACACTAATCATCCGCAGTCGTAGTGAGGGAGAATGAAGACAATTATTAGAAGACGGCGGGGGAATGAATCACGTAATTTTAGGAAGTATTGTTTGAGATGAATTTCTGGATAATTTTGTTATTTCAAGATAGGTATTTTCGAAGGTAAATGCAAAGTTTTGAATATAGTTTTGGAACTGAATTGGGGAGATTTTGTGGAAGTGAAGAAACGTATAATAGGGATAGGCATTAAGGGAGTTGCCTTATGCTACCTTATCATATAGTTTTTTTTTCTTCGAACTCTGAATGGAATGATAACATGGATGATTTATCTATCATGTGAATTTTTTGCTCGTTTATTGAGATAGATCAAGGATTGCCTAAAACTTTAGTTGCTATCATCCTCAAATAATGATGATCATTCGTCACTATAACTCCGCTATTTAAAAAAAAAACACCTCATTTCCCCTTCATCCATTCATTTTAGAAAACGCCTTGAAGAAATCCTTCCTTTAATCTCAGCCCCATCAGTCAAGAGCGGTCGTAAATGATTGATCGTATTGCCTATAACTTCATATAACAAAAAAGGAAAAAATTTCCCACCCCTATAACTTTTCCATTTCCTTTAGTTCAAATTTTGTTTTTAAGGTAGATCATAATGCCCTCCTTCTTCTAGAGTCTTTTAGCTGTTAATTTATTCTTTTCAAGCGTTTTTTTTTTTGTATTAATAATTTGGAGTTCACAAACTATTTTTACTTTCACTTACCTATATATGAAATATCTAGTGAGGAAAAGCGATCGTGAAAAATTTTGAATCCGAGTTATAAACGGAAATACACCTTTTAAGGCCCCCTGAGTCCGAATAACAAAGTCTCGCAAAATGGTGTGTGTGTCTGTGCGTGTGCGTGTGTTTGTGTGGTTATTCTAGCTCAAAAACGAAAAGTTGTACGAAACTGGTCCTAAACTGGAACGAAGCTACTTTAAGGTAGGTAGTTATAGTAACTATCTTATGATTTCACTGCAACTTTTTCATCAAAATCGGCCAACCGGAGGTGCAACTTCATATTATCGATTTTGCACATTATTATAATTTCATCGAAAAAGATTCTAACGATTTTGATCATACTCGTTATATTAATGTACAATTAAATGTTCTTTAACGACAGTTAGGTGTTATCCTCATTCCAAGATCGGCACACGTTCGTAAAAAAATCAAAGTCGACAGAAAAGCTTCTACAATCATTTCAGAATCGAGTGTTACGAAAAATAGTAAAGTTCAATGCAAAGGGCGAAAACATGAGGAATGCATGAGGAATTGAAAATGTCAAGGATTGCGGAATATAAAAGATAGAAATAAAAAAAATTACGAATCTTTATTACAAATTACAAACCCCATATTTAGAGAGTTCATACCATCTGGAGTACCCCAGTGTTGGCAACAACTATTTTGAACATTGAAATTTAGTTTTAGTATTAGTTTGATAAGATCGATTCAAAATGAAAGGTGAGCCCCAACGCCTAAGTAATAATTCTAAATTATGAAATATTAATAAAAGCTGAAGATTAATTGCCGAATTTTCTAAATGGCTTCCTCTAAAGTACCTTTAATTTTAATTTATTCGTAATAATTACCCGTCTCTCACTGTTAGTTGTGGTAAAAAATGGATGGATGTAAACTTTGGAGGAATTTGATAATTAATTAATGGAGAATAATAGGATAAATATTTTCTCAGGTTGAAAACAAATTTCCGGGAATAAGATTTGAAATTTTGATGTATAATATGCCGATGGATAGGTGAAGATTTTAGAATAATTAATGTCTAACATATGAAGTTAACAATGCTAATATAACGTGAAAAAAAATGCGTAAACTAAAGTGATTGTTGTAGTTATACAATTTACAATTTTATCTGATTTAAATGTTTCTGTGGAATTTTCATATAAACAAAAACTAATTTTTTTTATTTTAAATTTTGAAACGGTTTGTATACATTTGGGGTTATGAATTTAAGCTTAAGGTTAAGATTTCAGTTTTATTATTTTATTTTTTTTTAAATCGTTTATTATTATTTGAAAACAACATCCTCAAATATGGTTATCAAATCAATTAAAAAAATATTAAATAAATAATTACAGATAAATAAATATGAGATATCTCATATTAGGCACACTTGTTTTTTATTAAAGAGAGGAGAAAGAATACGTTATCAAGAAGATGATTAAATCTACCAAGAAAAAAAAATACATATTAAAAAAGATTCGAGCGACGACGAAAGCTCTGACGATGGAGAGCATGATGAGGCAGATCCACACTGCATATTTTGCACTTATAGATTTTCTTAAGATAATCAAGGAGAGAAGTGGATAAAATGTGAAATGTGTTTTTGTTGATCGCATGAAGATTGTGGTGAAATTATAAATTCAAAGTTTTTGTGCAATTTTTGATTTTTTAAATAGTTTTACAATAGTGTTTTCCTTTTATCATTAGATTTCTTAGCAATCTTTTTTTTTTTTTTAGTTCTTAAGGTTTATGCACTTAACACTTATTTTATTATTACATAATAAGGTATATATTTTTTTTTAAACTGAAAATACAGATATCTAGTCAATGTATTATCAAAAATTCCCAGTTTAGGCATGATTTATTTATGAACTAGTAAAAATAGATAATTAGAAAATAGATATCTCAAATTAGAAAATTTTCACTACCCAATACTTCCCCTTACTATATATTTCATATATAGGTAAGGGAAAGTAAAAATATTCGGCAAATGTTTAATTGGTATCGCAATTCTACAAAAAGTATCTCATAATAGGGGACTTTCCTATACTCCTGAGACTATTGTTAATGCCATCTGAATATTTACTTAGCCATTCATGTTAAATCTTTGCTCGCTTTGTTTGGTAGGATTATATTATCTGCTCAATGAATATTGAACCCTTGTTATATTCTATGTCATTTGCCGTTTCCATTTATTACCAGTCAGGAATGATTCCTTTTACATCAAGCAACGAGGGGTAGCCTAATCCCAAAGGGCAGGTTAACAACATTGGAAGGGGCTGACCACCATAGGGTCTACCTGATAGAGATTGCTTTTGACAGTCGGAGACAGAAGTTGTTAATCCGCCCGTCAAAACCCTGACCAAGTGGAACGTCAAGATGATGTTCGATAACGACATGAAAGGGGGAGGGAGGCATTATAGAAACCCTTGTTGCTGCTTAGCAAATTCGTTCTAGGCTACGAAGGGTCTACAGAGGTGGATATGAAGTGTATCTTTTTTTTTTTTGTTAACTATCTCCACATTCCAATTAGTTTCAACAAAGTTCTCTTAACGTATCAAACACTTGTACAAGGTGTTGGAAAAAGAATGGTCATTTTTGAAATAAATAAAACTTCTAAGATTGCTTGCAGTTTTTTTTTTTTTAGTTTACGTACATGACTAAATAGTAGTTTACCCGAACTCAAACATGTAGTTATAAATAATACCGTTCATGCATGAAAAATCACTTCCTATGGATTCCAAAATGCTCCCAACGAAGTATTGATCTGGGATCAGGGAATGGTCCATCATGCACTATCTGGTAATGTCGGCGGAACAGTAGTAGAAAGGTATTATTTTTTACCTGTTTTAACTACATGTTAGAGATCCGAGAAACTACAGAATTCATGTTTTGTTTTTTCCCCCCTCACTGCATGCAAATCCGCTCTGAATAGAATTTATATCCTTGGAAATAAAAATTTAAAAAAAATATTTTCCAAACCTTTTTCGGCATCAAATTTATTATTCTCTTATTTGATTATGACTAAAAACGTATTCATTACTTAAATTAACATTTAAAAATTGAACTTTATTTCCTCTATTTGTTTATTTTTTTCTTTCATAATAAATCCAATAGTTGCCAAGTCTGTGATAGTGTGCTGAGAAGATACGGATGTTGAAATAATAATTGGCATATGAGGTATGAAGTTCACTCTCCTAATATAGCTACATAAAAAATTATAAAAATTTATTTTTCAAAATTTACAACTAAATGTGGTCACTAACGATCAAGCATGCATGATCAATCATTTTATACAAGCATGCTTAAAATCTCCTTCCACAGCAAATGGTGCAACACGCCACTTTTTTTTTTTTTTTTTTGTAACAAGCGCTATTTTTAATATTTTACAAATTTTGAAGGAATTTTTTCTGATTTAGTTGGAAATTTTGACAATTATACTTACATAATGATAATTTTTACTATCTAATTTTATACATTTGTTAACGTTTCGGGGCATTGATCCCCATCGTCAGAACTTAAAATGATTTATTTAAGAGGCTATTTAAATATTCCTCGTCATATATTAAATATCAATTAAAACTATTTTAATTTACAATTTTTGTTAAAATAGGTAGCACTCCTTTGTCATCACTGCATTATTTAAGATTGATCTGCATTTACATATCAATCTTTATCTGTATTGAATTTAATGAATTAATTAAAGATGAATACGCACAATTGGAATAATTTTCTTAAAATGGATGAAGAAAGTTTCTTAATTTTTTTGTCCCCAGTAAAACTCTTAATCAAAATGGAGGATATGATCGTGAGAGAAGCTATAACGCCTGTGTATGATTAATCGCAACATTGCAATTAACAAAGTCGATGCATGCAAGTCTTAAAAAATACTTTATTAAACAGAGTACAGATATAAAATAGTGAGCTACTGGTAGTGTTAACTACAGATAGACTCTACTAAAGATATTACTACTAGACTTAAAGCTAACATAGTGAGAGTTTACTGTCTCACATTCTCTTACACTCTATGTTACATTCTATCTTACACTCTATCTTACATCCTAATTCTTACATTCTACACTCTAATTTACATTCTAATTACATTCGAATGATACATACGGATGATTAAGGAAATAACACTTGTTTAACGCTGATAAGTAGGAAGCAAAACAATAACTTCCTGAGTTATAAACCCTATTTAATAATTAATACTCCCTGGGTAAATGCCATATGTTAACTTTACGATTGGTTACGACCAGAAGAAGTTATGGAGATCCTTTACCCAGCTTTTCTCCAGTCTTGTTATTTCCGGGCATGTTTTGCATTAATTTGTTGGTTTGTTTTCACAGACCAACTTTACCCCTAACGTTGAGGGAAACTAGGCTTTTGTAGGAAATGAAGTATTGTAATTTATTCTAAATATTGATTGACCTTTATTAATGTAGTCTTTGGCCAGACATTTTTTCTGTTATATTTTTTACTTGTACATACTTGTTATTCTTAAGAGACCTAAGCCCAGAATAAAGTTAATTTTTCTATTCTATTCTATTGCGTAGAATATTTGGTGCGAAGAAGAAATTGGATGGTTAAAAAACGGCGAATCGTATGGAATGCATCCAATACCTATGAAGTAGTTTCAAAGCTGCGTAATGCTGCTGGACTGACGCAGATTCGAATCTGAACGGTTTAACGTCCGATACGGTAGGGGAGGATATCATTAGAATATTTGGTTTTCGACAGGTATTTTTTTTAAGATATCGGCATCGAACTTCTGGGTTCTTAAAGCCCTATTATTATCGCTGTCATAAAATAATCAATTATACTAATACTATATAATAATACAACATAACAAATATGCTGAATAACGATGATGACAGAATTATTATTTAGGTATTTCTTCATTTCCACTACATTTGAGCATTTCTATTCTTCTTAATTTAAATATATTTGGATATAATTATAAATTAAATCATAAAGTCTTGAAAATACTGTTGACTGTTATTTCTATAGGCACAGCTCAGATAGAACTGAGCACAGGGGAGTAATAACTGAACGTCAAAATTTCCTCCTTACTACCTCAACCGTGATAAGAAAATATAACATGCTTCGAGAATTTCCTCCTTCTATACTTCTGTCTTCTTTTTATTCCTCTAATCCTGGATACACGTTAAAGAGAAAAATAATAATAACGAGAATAGGCAAAATACAGGACATCTCACATCTACAGTAAAAAAAGCTATATCAATTAAAACCAGAAGTTACACATACTAAACAACCACAAATATGGAAAAGAACATAAAAATAAATCCATTAAAAAAAGAAAAGTAAAAATTCACAGCAGAGGAAGTTCCATATCCAAAAAATAGTGAATTCACGGCTATTCCACAGAATAAATTAATATTTTGCTCAGAAGAGCAAAAGCTCATAAAGAGATATATTATAATAGTTAGGATATAAATGGAAGATTCCACACTGAGGCAAGAGTCTCTAAAATAAAAAAAAATAAAATAGCCTCTTGATAATAATATATCCATACGATTATTAAGGTTAAAGAGAAAAAAAACATTCTTTTCCGTCTCATGTTTTCAATTCTTTCACATACAATGAATAAACAGAAAAGACAAAGGGAGTGAACTGTTTTTTTTGGCTTGGCCTTGCAATATTTTTTCGCCTTTCCACTTTTTATAATTTACGAATGCCGAATTTTAGCATAATCATATTAATGAATTACTCAAAGTTATAAAAACATTTATATGCATAACAAATCCTTAAAGCCATTACATATGGGAACAACGTTTTGGCGGAACACTTCTATTGTGTGTAGGAAGACTTGTTCCCGACTTGGTCCCTAAAGCAGTTGTAAGAATAGGTCTTTTAAAGTTGCTAAATAGCCGACAATTTATATCCACATTATAATATGATATTATCACTACCTTGATAAAGATTAAAAATCCATACGGGAAGCTGCATTACCTGCGATGTTGCGATCAGGGTTGAAATGCTTTGGAATCCCTATACTGAGAGTCTAATTAGTTTAAAGACATGATGAGATTACCCAAGGATGGAGCGGATTAAGATCTAGAGTGGCCATCTTATCTTGATTATTTCCTTCTGTTCTAAGCCTGGCTACTTCTTCAATCTTATACAGACTTAATTCAGTCTAGGAAGAAGAACTTTGAAACTAGATTGATGAGTAGAAATAACTTGGTATTGTAATTATTTCGAATATAAATAGGAAAGTTCCTCTATCGTTTCTGTCGATAATTAAACATTTGTTAATTTCTTCTTAGATAGCAGCATTTAGAAAGTTATATTAATTAACAATATTACAGTATTTCATAAATAATTTATAATTAAATATTTAATAAGAAACATTCCATATTGATCCGAAGTTCACCGATGTATTTATTATTCCTTGTTCTGAACAGTAAAGAGGATGTGTTTCATGTCAGGAAGTTTTTATTCCAACGAGTGATAGCAATTTTCTTTAAGTTTCTGAACTTTTCTTCTATAAAAACTAATAGAAAATCCGAGAGTAGAAAAACGCCTTATTTATCTGCATTTACGTTTAAAAAATGCACAATAAAAGGGCTTTTGTTCTTAGTTAAATCTGATGTAAAAATATTCTTCCTCAGATCATTCATTTAAAAACAAAAGATTTTATTTTCGATCTATAAAAAAGTATTATAAAATTAAATTTATTAAATTGACAAATGGGATTGGAATTTCATAGTAAATTGAATGACAGTACTGCCACTTTAAACAAATAATGAAGCCCATAGCAATGGGATCTGAAGGAGCAAACTTGGTAAATTGATTGAAAGTATAGAAGATAAAATTCATCTCTTGATTCTCAGAGCACTAGAAATATTACAAAAAAAAAAAAAATAATAATATCCACCAACCGTGAATTGAGATAAACTAAGTAGACTTGCGAGTTTATTAATTAATTATATTAGTGTAAATTAGATAATTATTCTAAATTAAGAAGCCCACTTAATTTATTTGATGTTGATTAAATTAGAGACATTTTTTAGTGAAACGTAAATATTTTTACTATAAATTTAAAATTTATAAAAATTAGTCTTGGTCCTAGGCGCCATTGGTCAACATTTTTCAATCATCCAATACGCGGTATTTTATTATAGTAAATTAATTTATATCACTAAAAAAAAAATAAACTGTAACCAAAATTTATTACAAAAACAGGCAAAATATTAGTTATTCATTTTATGTAATATGCTATCTATTACTTTAGTCACTTATTAGATAAAATAATTTTAAAAAAAAACTGTAATTTTTAAAAAAATATTTTTTATTACAATGATGAATACTAATTTATTTTAATGGCATCTCGAGAGGGAGGCAAACGGGGCACTTGCCGCGAGCGGCGGAATTTAGGGGGTAGGCATTTCGAACGATTTTTTTTTTAAATATTTGTTTATGCACAATTTTAATTAATACAAAAGAACAAAGCTCAAACTTACACACGCACGGCGTTATGTTTGTAATCTTCCAATTGCACCCTCTCAATTCTAATATTAATAATCGCCATAAACATATGTAAGACAAGTGCAATCACAAAGCGATACTAGTCAATATTCCCCGTTTGAAATGGAAGACACGAGACAATGAGACAATTAGATAATATTGAGCTTTGTTTTGAAGTGGTGTCGTCTCAGAAGGCGAGGTTTCGAATTATTCCCTTCCAGCTTCATCCACCCAATTTAATTTTTATTATTATGACGCGAGCTACAGGGAAAGTGTTGCTATTTATTGAAGATTTTCGCATTGCATCTTTTTTCGAAGAGCTAGTCCAAAAACATAAAGTATTCGTAGTTATGATATAACTGCAAACATAACAAAGGCCCTTCGCAGAAATGTCACGCATCCACCAACGCCTCCTTCTCTTCTTTTCAACCCGTAATTAGAACTACGGAAGCAACAATTAACAAAGTCGATGCGTGCAAGTCTTAAAAAATACTTTATTAATAAGAGTACAGAGTTGCATGATATTAAATAGTGAGCTAATGGCAGTGTTAACTACAGATATTACTACTAGACTTAAAGCTAACATAGTGAGAGTATACTGTATCCCCTTTCTTACATTACAATTGATCTGTTCATTTCAGATAGGTTTTTATACATACAAAATGGGAGGGGGTGATTAAGGAAATAACACTTGTCTAACGCTGATAAGTAGGAAGCAAAACAATAACTTCCTGAGTTATAAACCCTATTTAATAACTAATACTTCCTGGATCAATGCCATGTGTTAGCTCAACGATCCCAAGTTATACTATAGATATACTGAAATTATACTGAGTTTATTATAAGTTCTACATTTTGTCTAATAGGATTTAAAGTATAATGTGTATATAGCAAACCAATGCAGTTAGGCAGCCTCTCTCTGATAATATAGTGTTTCTTTAGCTATGTTTCATTTTCTTATTATATGCTCTTTTGTATGTACCAAATATTGTTATCTACATTTTAGTACTATTTTATTTATATCGTATAGTATAGCTAGATACTTTGAGGAAACTGTTGAAGGCCGATGGGCTTAGGATAGAGTGGCTGTCGGTCAATTTATCGACAAGTTTAGCCTGGCCTATAGGAGCCTATTATAGAGATCAGCCGAAGCATGTCAGTTTTGTTGAGAAGTTAGCCTATAATATTGAAACTTGTTAGCCAACTACGTCAGTTTGCGCCTTCCATAATCGCTTTTCGTAATCAAATCAAAATCAAAAACATCTTAGGGCCGCATCTATCTTGACTAGTTGGAGTAACAGCAAGAAACTTTTCGCTTCATCGGCAAATGAACGAAGTCACTTTGGCCCTTGACCTTTCGTATTCAAGATTGAAATACTCTTCAAAAGTTTCAACCTATCAAAGATGCTACTGGATGTGCAGCAGACTCTGGCCAATTTTATTTCGAACGATATATATATATATATATATATATATATATATATATATATATATATATATATATATATATATATAAATAAATAAATTACTGTAAAAAAAAGTTAATAAATTTATTAATTATTACTTTTTTTTTAAACAATTACAATGAGATTTAACTATTCGTCTTGAAGACGGACTACAAATATTTGACTCGTTTAAAACATTTTGGCGGGCTTCATGATACCAATCTTACCATTATTTAAATATATTTGCTTGAATCAAGAGCACCAACATTTTTTAATCTAAAATTTAAAAAATATAAATGATGAATTAATATATACTTTTTCTTTTTTTAATAAATCTATTAGAAATATTTATAAGATTATAAACCGGGACGTTTCTACCTATGCATCAGTTTCGGAATAAACTGGTCTCGGGTTCGTTTTAGCTGGAGACTAAAAGTAATACAGTTTTATATCAAAGCTAAACTGGAAACACATTTTTTTTAGTCTCGGAATAGTTAGTTCCAAGCTCTTAACTTTTATTTAGCCACTGCTCTTTAGAATTTTATCAAATACCTAAAATTAAAAAAAAAAAACAATAACAAAATTCTTATGTTAAAATCTATCTATCTGTGCTTCAGATCTATCCAATGAAATATTTACATTAACCATGAAGAGTTATTTTCTTACATTTAAATCGAAACTTCCTGAATAAGTACTGAACAACAATTATTTATCAAATTATATATTAATCAAATTTAAAGAATTGATTCAAAAGAATAAATATTTAATGGAATGGATAACGAATAATGGATATTTTAAATAATGAGTAACGAAAATTAAGAAGAAAAAAACCTGCGCCACTACAACCCATGAATTTTATATTACTAATTTGTTATAGGAGCACTGAAGCAAGCTGAACAGGTTTGTAATATTATACAAAATGAGCTGGAATTGTTAAACATACAAGCCAACTAATCCAAAACCGACTGCCTCATCTTTTCCTTTCAAAAAAATAAGAAGACTATCAATTAAATTTCAAGTGACAATTCATTTAACTAAATTTTAAAAAAACTTCTAATTTTAAAAAAATATCTGGGTGAACCTGAAAGGTATCCAAAATTTAATGCTCATTGTTGTACAAAATTATCAAAAGTTAGACAAAAATCATATAAATCCAGCTACCTCCTGATAACCCCAAATCTCAGCCTCCGATTAAAGTTGCTTATTTATAAAAATGTCCTTCGGCCTTCTCTCCTGCAAGGTGCGCCATTACGATCACATATCTCAGTGAATATAAGAAAGGGACTGCAGAAATTTCAAAATTGAATTTAAAAATAGCGTACCAGAAAAACGTCTTTTGAAAAAGAAAAAGGCAGAAAAACTGCATGAATTATTAAACGTACCAGCAGTCTATGAATTCATTAACAGAAGAACCATACAATTTTATGATTCACTAAACTATCTAACAAACCTACAATTTAATTGCCTTACATTTCCGCCGTCTCCCCGGAGATGGCAAGATAGAGTTTTATGGTAGTTCTAAGATTAAGGTTAGGAATATTTTCTGGAATGGAAAGATATGAATAAGTCGGTTACATTAAAATAAAATAGTGAATTAGAAAAACCTTAAAATGTATTTAAAATACAGTAAGAGGTTGTTGATTTCGTATCTTACTGTACAAAACCTTTTAAACTGGGGATAAGAAAAAAAAAGAAAAAAAAAAGCCTGGTGTATTGTATTACATTAAAAAGGCATTACTGGAGATTATGTGATTATAAAATATATTGCATGAGGTGGCATATAACGGCAAACTAAAATAAGGCATATTTATTGGACCTCAAATAGGGAAGCTTCTAGGTGATTACCGTTTTCAAGATAAATTAAATGAAAAGAAATTTGCATCCTGGAACTGTTGTATAAGAAATTACAGATGATTTTGGGTGTTAAAAATATATTACCTGAGATGTAATACAGTTATAAAAACATTTTGACTTTTTCCTCTTTTGTTCTGTTGATATTTTTTAGTCCTGCTGATGCTTCTCTACTTGTTCGTCGCTTACTACACCCAAATGTTTTGGAAAAAATCCAAATAGGAGTGTCATAAATGCATTTTTAAGGTCATGCGCCACCCTAGTATTTCATAGACTTTTATGAGTTGATCTACAAGGTTTTCATCCGTCTTTTTGCCTATAAATTCTTTCACTATACTAACACAACACTTCCAAGCAGTTAAATTTTCATTCATTTTTGTTGGAAACTGAAATCACCTATAAGCTTCCTTATTTGAGGTCCAATGAATATGTCTCAATTTAGTTTTTCGCTATGTAGCATCTCATGTAATATATTTTTTATTTACATAATCTTCAGTAATGTCTTCGCGTAGATTTAACAGGTTTTAAATTTATATTAGTAAATATTAGATTGTAAACATATGTTGTCTTCCTTTTTTTTACCACCACCCACTCTTTATAATAAAAAAAAAACTATGCATGCTACAGTAATTAGGAATAATTTTCGGATTTAGGACTACAAAATGCAATACACCTATTCTTATCAATGCTTAAAAAAAAGTTTGAATTTGTTCACAATTGTAATTTTCCCAAATATTCTAATAATTACCGTTAAAACTGTATTTACGTTCTGCGATATTTATTTAAAAGTTCTAATAGGTTTGATCATTTAAATATTTAATATTACAATATCTACTTTATTTTATTATTTATTACCATTGTTAGAGTTTTGATGTACAAGCTCGTGTACATTAAATAATGAATGGACTAGTGACTGAATGAAATAGCTGACGCTGCGATTCAGTTGTGTTGAGCGGTCGAAAGAGCTAACCCTGAAAGCAGAGGGGTACAATAAGTCCCGTCCTCCCTAGTCTTTCATTTTCACCATCGCCCTTGAATAAAAATCCTCCACCCCATCGCACGGCTTCCCTCGCACAACGGACCTCTGAAAACCGTTCCCACTCAGAAAAAAAAAGTATTACCGTTAAATAGAATTCTGTATATTCACTACATTTTCCGGGTGACAGATTCATTGTCATCTCAACCATACTTATCTGTTGTTTACGGATTCTAGAATTTATATTTTAACTACTAAATTGAATTTATCTAGATAACAAAGGTATATTATAACAAATATATTAAAAAAAATGTTCAGAAATTTTGAATGAAATTGCTTAATTTTGACGTTAGTCTAAGTTTCTTTTCGCAATAGAATTTGCTGATTAATTAATTGACTATATACGAGTATTCAACATACATTCAACAAAACCAAATTACGAAGAATGTGGTTTTCGATTATAAAAAATAATTCACTGTATATTTAGATTTGGAACAGATAAAAACAACTTTAAGTTGTAAGTATCTTAAATATCTTCAGAAGATTTTATGGAGATTTTATTCAGTAAAAATGTAATTAGTCAGGTATATATTTTTTTAAACCACTATTACCAAATTAAAAAAAAATTATTAAATAAAGATTTTTAAGCTTTAATATACGGTTTCATGATAAGAGGATCCCATGATGGTATAGCATTTATTTTTGTATAATATTTTTTAATTAAAAAAAATAATAATATGAATTTTTTTCTGCTAACTCCCATGAGTTCTTGCAGGCTCACAACGTTGATTATTTGCTGCTATATTATACTAAATCGAGTTGTCTAATTTATTTAATTTGTATTGTATTTTTAAGTGTACATTCTTAAATCTATAGTTCATTATATAGTTACACCATAAATGTATCTATACGGAACTATATGGAATTATATTTATTGCTCTATATATTATACATACCTGCGAAACTTCTTAAGCCCTCTTTTTATTAAAATAGGGATGGCCGCGTAGCCGCTTGCAATAAGTAATTACCATATTATAATCAAAGGGAAGTAACGTCGAATATGCTTAGTACTTGGATGGCTGATTGGGTCCGATTTGGTAGACCACCTATTAGGTATTACCACGCAGCCCGAGATTCCCCACCGATATCCTCCAAGCGATTATTCCCCCCCGGATGTGTGAGTTCCGTCAGCCTTCTGGAGGCAACTCACACAGACCGGGCGTAGGAGTAATGACCTTTTTTTTTTGCAACAATTACGAATCGCGTGTGATTTTCCAGGATATCAAATAGCCGTCCGGAGGTTTTGTTCATTGGTCTGCCGACCCCGAACAGAGATTATGTGTATTCATTGTTATGTGTATCCATAAAACGTGGATCTAGACCGATTTATTACTATCCTTGAATCCGATTGAGTCGGTGGGAAGGTCACTCCCAAATCGGCACCAAAGGAACAGTTTATGGATGTGTGGGTAACCTGCCACCGCACCTTGGAAGCAATGGTTCATAGCAACGTGAGGTTGGGTGACCTCCTCCTGGCTGTCTGTGCTCCAGCAAGCTATAAAATGTCTGTAAGAGAACACATCGCGCCGCCAAAGATCTTCATGAGCAGTAGTTCCAACAGAAAAAAAAAATAATGTTGAAAAAACGTAAAATAAATAAAGTAAAGCATTAAATAACATATTATATGATCAGCAACTTTATAATGGTTGTCCTTTTTGCATTAAGTGGGATTCTTATTCTTATTAACATGGAAGACTTGACCTGAAAAACAAAATAAGAACATTTAGGAAAATATGAACATTAGAAAATTTCAACAAGTGCTGTCTAAGATACTATGTTAGGAATAATTGATATTTGACTAAGGTGCCAGCAAAATAGGCTGAAAATGACTGGAACGTTACAATAAAATAATGTATTAAAATAAATATTTTATAATAAAATTTTTATTAATAAAATAAATGTGGGATTAAATGGTGTCTGATTCCTTAATCTGAATTGATTAATATTATTTTTAAAATGTCATGATTCAAATGGGTATATTTTATTTCTTTCAACAGTCAGGTTTTATATTTGATTATTTTATCTGAATACTTACTTAAAAAAAAAGTTTTGTTTTTCTTCTTTCTTATAGAATTCATTTACCAGTGCTTAACAGCAACAAGATGACTGCAGTTTTTTTTTTCTTTTTAATCAACCAAAATCTCATGGCTTCCAAACTTCTTGATGAGATGTACACATCAGTATAAAAGTTGGGGCAAGAAGTTGGCTTGTAGAGTTAGTTAATTACCAGATCTTAGGAACCACGACTTCAAAGACAAACTATATCACAGCTTACAACTTGGGAGCAAATATCTACCTTCCACAAGTTACTGAAAGATTTCTTTTCATTTGCATTTTTAGAGGTTTTTCTTACTTATATTGTGTAGGTATCTTATTAATATTTAGAAAGTAACAAAAATTTTATGTTTATAAAAGAATTTTGTATTAGAATACTGAGAATTGGCTTTGTAATAATTTTGGCATATTGGTTAAGTAAGTTGGCACTTTAATTGTTATTGAATAATAATATATCTGTAACAATTGTGAATAAGTGTGTGAGTTATCTTATGACGAAAATTAGTTAGATCCACCATTGGGTTTTAAAATTTCACTTTTGCTTCGTGTATGAAAGGCTAAATCAGAAACGAACGTGGTAAGAGAATATCGGTTCATATAAAGTATTCATATATTATCTCATGTTAATTTGAATTTGAAACTGCCCTCTCTCTTGAAAGTTTCCACTTACACACATTCACAGTTCTTACAGATATATATATATATATATATATATATATATATATATATATATATATATATATATATATATATATATATATATATAAATTCTATATTTCTGGATACATCCCTTCAAAGATTAAAATTATAGATGAGACTTAAAAATAAATAAATTAAATTCACATTATATAATCAAAGCTTGTGATAACGATTTAGATAAAAATAGAATTTCTTCATAGCAATAAATATTTCCCTAATGGTTCCCCATAATCAAACAAATACTAAATTTATTGCGGTGTTTTTTACATTTATATAGAAAATTAGCCCATTTGTACTGGGAGAGTATTCTAACGGGGTCAGAACCATAACTGAACGTTTTATTTGGTTCTCTTGAAATTTATTTCCTGAAGGACCTACTTCATAGCCCTTGTTGATTGCCCACTCTGGTCAGAAAACAGTCACAACCTGTAGGATAGCTTCGAGGTCAAAGACATAAAACAGGCGGAAAATCAAACTGTTAAATATAAAATTTGCGCTTAAAATATATCCATTCGTTTTAATGGTGTTTCGTTTTATTTTATTTTCACTTGTAAATTAAATTTGAAAAAAATGTTTTGATGACGAAAAATTAATACAATAATAAAAAAGAACATCTGTAATATATCTTTTAATCTTAAAGTCCAAATGTTCTAACGCGTATATAGTTCTGTCAGAGGTACAGAACACTATGAGTGGATGGGTGGCATGCAGAATTGTTTCTTAATCTTCTTTCTAAAGTCCCTTCGAAAAGGAAGCCTTTAATGAACTTAAATGATAAAGGTCTCCTTTAAGCCAATTTTATTGTAGACACTTTTTATTCCCTTAAACAATGGCGGAAAATGCGTTAAAGGATCAATCGAGGAAAGGAGGTAAAGGGACTGTTACAATTTACAGCAACCTTCTTGTTTTTAGTTTATAAATCCATACAATGGGTGATTTTTTCAATGAAGTACATTGCCGATGAAGAATTGAAGAGATCACGAATGGAAATTGGAGCCGCTGAAAAGAAAGTGGATTGGGAAAAAGCAATTACAAAAAATAAATTTCATTCCCTTAGTTCATTTACAAATTAATAATGTTTGTACATATATTATATAATTTCTGCTTCCATTGATTAAATATAACCATTAATAGCAATTTTAAGATAATGCGTTATATTGTTCTTGAATTAATTAACTAAAAATGTCCAATCATAATTAAAAATATTTATGGCGTTTTGTGATATTTTAAAGATAAAAAGAAAACCCTGAAGACGAAGGAAGACTTCGAAACGCCAGTTGATGAAATAAATGTATATATGTGTGACGAAGAAATGATAATAAAGGGGAGTATATAATATATATATATATATATATATATATATATATATATATATATATATATATATATATATATATATATATATATAGTTTGTACATATTTTTTTTTGCTTTTTATCCTACCCTTTTTTTTCTGATTTCTGCATAGAATTCTTATTTACATAAAAGAATAAATCAGTACTTATATATATATATATATATATATATATATATATATATATATATATATATATATATATATATATATATATTATATATATATATATATATTATATATATATATATATATATATATATAATATATATATTATATTATATATATATATATATATATATATATATATATATATAATATATATACTTATATATATATATATATATATATATATATATATATATATATATATATATATATAATATTTAAGATATATGTGGTATATAAATCTTATGAAACATATAATGAATAAAAATCTAGGCTAATTTGAATAAAGTTGCCAAATACCTTGCTGTAGCATAATTAACATAATATCATTAAATTCCGGTATTTCGATCCAATAACCCAAAGAAACCGGGCGTAATTAGGGTTTCAATCAATTTTATATCAACCGAATTCTAATTAAGTTGGAAATGATTCATTCTTGTGAAAGTGGGAATTTTATTCAGAATAATTGAATTAAAGTCTTAACATACGGTGCGTTAAGACTTTAACCCCTGATAAATTAATAATCCGTTTCGACTATTTAATTAGTCGATTAAACCTTGTGGGCTTTCTTTATTAACATGCATTTGTTTTAATTATGTAGGATTATTTCTTAAATTTATATCTAGCACAAAGAAATATTTCAATCAATAAAAAGAAATTCCAACCCTTTTTTTTACACTGGATGGCGTTTAAATTTATATTTTCTAAAAAATATGGCAGTAGAGCAATCTGCAATTTTTTTTTTTATTTGTAGTTATTATAATCCACGTCGCTTATAATCCTTAATTATAAATTTTCTATTAGTCCACGAATATACAAAGTAGAGAAAAGTCCTTTTACAGCACCTTAAAGGCAATCTTACATTTTCTTCTTATTAAAATAATTTTATAATTAGTTAACAAGTAATCAGTATGTGAAATAATGGTATTAAATAATAACATATTACCTTTCTTTTTTTTTTTTTTTCTATTTTGTGAGCCTTGCGAAACACCCTCACAAGTACCCTGTTAGAGTGTGGTTTGTGGTAATCCGATACCATTTTTGCTATAATGTAACAAGATCTATTTTAAAAAATTAATATTTATTTATTATTTAAATTTATCAGTAATTTTTATAAAATAAACTAACATTGAAATATTAACGTTTGGTGTTGAGTTGCCGGATAAAAAAATATATGTAGGGAATAATTTAAAATTACTGACAATATCGATTCGACCCTCCTATAGTTCATCCAGCATCATTATCTATCATTTAGCGTTGGGAAATTTTCTCCCTTCCAATATTTCCACTTTTCTGGCAATTTAGCAAGTCTTTTTAAAATGTTACGCGAATCCTTTTAAGCACATTTACAACTAATGAGCATTATAATAACCCAATAACTCTGTACAGATAAATTTTTAATTAAAAAAAATATAAGTGTTTATCAATAACAGATATTCAATATGAATTATTATTAGAAATATTATTGCTTTATATTAATATTAAATTCAGTTCCGTTATATTTGGAATTATTAATATCTTAATTTTTGTTGAAATTTATTCAAAGTGAAAATACACAATGTTATGTAATACAGAATTAATGTTCAAAATATAACCTATTATGATCCACTGTTGTCAATCAGTTGCTCGATGCCCATGCCTACTACCTCTCCTTGGGACAGCTGTTGAATTATTTATTATTTTTAACAAAATTATTTTTTTTTTTGTCTTGAAAAAGGTGGCATGGGAGGAAATAAGTGATAATCTGATGGAACGATGTCTGGACTGTAGGGTGGGTGTGGGAGAAGTTCGATCCCCTGAAGATTTTTCAACTTTTTCTGCGTCCGACTGAAATTGTGTGCCCGAGCGCTATCCTGCTGTTACTTAGAACATGTTTATGGTTTATCGAAGCTGGGTAACACTGTGATAATCTCTCTTGTTTCCTATCTAATTGTTCACAGTGAACTTCGGAGTTCGTAGAACATCTATCAGAACCTCATGGAATCTCATCAATATCCACTAATGATCACCCTGAGCCCATCTTCCGTTCCAAGGACGGATTTTCCCTCTTTAGGCTTAATATTTGAAAACATTCAGTATCTCAGGTTTTTCTCGTTGTTAATACTCCTACATTATTATTTTTATTCTTCAGCGCTATATATTTTTTTATTATAATTTTATTATTATAATATTTCATCCACTACCTATTGCGAAATTTATGTTAATAGATTAAATACGACGTCTTTCTATGCTGTGATTATTTCTGTGTCGTGAAGAATTTTGGGCAAAAAGTTACAGGATTGCACATCTAGACAGTCTAAATAGAGTATAATGTTTAAAATAATTCGTGCCAGCCTAAAAAGATTTTAAGCATTTTTTATTATTATTTCTATTCGTCTTGGTATGTACCGGCTTTTTTGAGATGAAATCTTTCCGAAATATTATCAAAAAAATTGTTTTTGTTTTTTTACATCATTCCTTGACTCTTAGATAAAAAAAAATCCGGATTCACTTATAACAGGAAAATTTTATTTAAACGACATGAAATATCATATCTTTTCGGCTAGTATTTTTAAAGCATATTTTTTTGAGGATCTATAGTAAACTAAAAATTGTCTGAGACTACTAATTGAATTCAACGAAAATCTTATTTCAGTAAAATTATAAAGAGATTACACAATTTTTTTTTTCTCGAAATAAACTCAACAAGTTTTTATTTTCTTCTAAAATATTAGGAATTATCTTCTTAATGAACTTTTTAAGCAGTATTCATTTCTACTTTTGTAAATTTAAATGCAATTTTTAAAAAAATAAAGTAATGAAAAATAATATTGAATTAATTTTAATACGGTGGCTTGTACGCAACACTGGCCAATCTGTAACCGTATCAATGTTAACAATTTTTAATTACCTTCTGGCTGTTAATTGTTGCTACTTTTGACAGCCGACAGAAGTATAAGTTTAGAATTCCATATGAAGAAAACTAGATGTGATATTTTGTGTGAAGGGAGTATAAACAGTTATATAACATTTGGTAGAGTAACTTCTCGTCTTTGTTTTTAATCTGATTAACTGCAAGAAACAAGATGACAGTAACTAACCTATATATATTATTAGTAACTGTTACTAATATAACATATTATAATACCTTGTATGATATACTTCATTATCAATGACTGATATTAATAATATTATAGTTATATAGTAACTAATATTAATAGTGTAAATTGTATACACAAATTTTATACTGATACAAAAAAAAAAGAAAAACTAAAAATAATTATAAATTTCTGTCCCATATTTATTCTATGGATCGAGAGTTTACCTGTCAGGCTGTACAAATTCAGTCCGCCGCCTGTGAGCCTAATGTCATTTTCATTTATCATCTGATAGCGAGATCTTTTGTTAATTTCCGGTATAGCAGTTGAGGTGATAATTTTCACATTAAAAAGAAAAATGGATAGAAATGGAGCTTTTTCTCTCATCGCCGAGGTTTTATTTGTACTCGGAATATAATGGGCACAATGTGTAAGGCAAACATTCTTTGTTCTTATTCTTTTTTGAGAGTCCTACCAGCTAGCTTTCTAATGGCTCCCCTTGTTAAGACTTATCAATTCGAGGGTATTCCAACTCCAATATTCCCTGATCGTTCCATTACGTTCGATTAATTATTTTAATTTTTATAAAGCAGAGGAATTGATTTAAAAAAGAAAAAAAAACATAACGAAGCAAGGTACCTTTATTTTCTAAATTCGTTGTACATCTAGATTACGCGTAATTTATATTTTATAAAAATCCATCTGTAAAAGATCTTGTTCTACCATTTTTGTTTTTGTCCTTAAAAAACAGTTCTTTTAAAAATCAACTGATGACGCTGGGCTATCTATTACAAAAAAAAAATAATAAACTGATGTACTTAAGTTTTATAAATACCAAAGAATTCCATAATAAAATTTTGAATACAAAGCTATTAGTAAATACTTAGATATTTCAATTTTATCTTTCTTCTAATGTTTTTCGTTAAAAAAATTCGATTATTTTTATTTTATATTTTATTTTTAAGATGACTTTACGAATTATAATCGAAATGAGTTCTGAAGATTTAATATATATATATATATATATATATATATATATATATATATATATATATATATATATATATATATATATATATATATATATATATATACTTTAAAAATTCTAAGTTAATTGCAAAAAATTTCGCACTCTTTACTCGGCAAAAAAATCGAAGCTGATCTGCAATGACTGTATTTATCAGCTTGTAATTTGAAGATGTATAACTAAAATAATCGGGATTAACTCATTAGTAGTTTAAGTAATAAATACAACATGAATAATTATTAGCTTATATGCAATGATCATTAAAATTTTACTAATATAGATACAATATTTAATTTACATGTTTAAAGCTTTTATGAATTTAATTATTTCTGAATTTCTCCTTCGTTGTCTGCAAGTGCTTCGGTCATCGTGGAAACTATACAGCGTATTGTCCCAGTGCGGGAGTGTTGTTTGCATATTTTTACAAGATGAATGTTCAGAAATATGAAGAATTAGGTATAGGATTGAAGACTTCATGCCCGATTCTAAGTCTGGCCAGGATGACTTCTTCAGATCTGGACTTCCATGAAGAGATTTTTCAAGGCATAATTCTTTTTGAATTTTTTAAGCTCAGTTTGTAGCACAACATACCTGATGTATATCATTATTGACGTGTCTAAGTCAAGAAAAACATTTCATCAAAACGAATGTAGGTTTTTCGGAAAAAAATAAAAATCTGCGTCATATATTATTGATTTACTTTAATAAAATTCAGAATTTTACGTCATATCGCATATACAATCGTAAAATTCGTGGCCAGGTTGCGATTTTTAAAAAACAATCTTGATTTCAGTTACACCAAATCGCTTACCAATAACTTCCGTGGGCTGGTACAGTTTGTAGTGGTCCAGATTTGTTTTATTTATTTTTGAATAGTTAGGAAAGCCCATAGATTTTTTTATGGGCTATAAATTGAATTAAAATTTGATTCAATTCATCTATCAAAGTATAATTCTATGTCCTTCTCTTTGCAGCGAAACAATATGTAGAACCATCGATTTAAGTTTAGGTCATTGAATGACTGTTAATGAAGAAAAATATTCCATCAAAAGGAGACACTGCACGTGTCTCCTAGCTATGGCCCGTTCGCTAATAGAATGCCGATGAAACGTTTCCAACTATTTGTATAGCTTTGCCCCATTTTCATTTAATTTAAATAAAATAAAGTTGTTTTAAATTAAATTGTCATTTAAACATTTTCGTATGTCAGTCATTTATTTAATTTTATTATTTCTATAGTTTGGTTTAAATAGTAATTTTTATTTAAATAATTAGTGTTTAGTTAATTTTCCTTTTCATTGTTTATTTACTTATTTCCTCTTTCTATTATATGTATAAGCTTATATGTGTGTGTATGTATAAATATATATATATATATATATATATATATATATATATATTTATTTATTTTGTATTTTATTATTTCTTTTAAAAAATATTTTATTTTTTAATTTATCTTTATTATTTACTTACTTACAGAAGTTGCAATTATTCTACAATTGTAAAAATTATAAGTCGTCAGAGTATGAGACTTGACCTCCATTTTGAAATCTGTTAAAAATATTATGTACTGTTAAAACACACATGTAAGGCCAACCAAGCCGATCTGAAAATAAAGATATATATAAGATATATATATATATATATATATATATATATATATATATATATATATATATATATATATATATATATATATATATAAGACATTCCATTCTAGAATTTGTGTGCTATTTGTCTAATTTATTTGTGTTCTGCCTCAATACTTCAACGGAAAGGGTCTGATGCAAAATGAATTCACTGGTGAAAAAAAAAATACTGCAAATAATTATTAAAATCAATAATAATGAAACATATAAAACTGAATACATTTGTAATTATAATATAATTAAAAATTAATTCTTTGGTTTAATTAATTATATAATTAATGACACGTAATAGAAATGTTTTAATAAATGAAGCTACCGACTAAATTTATTAATATTTAGGTTTGCATTATAACGGGAGAAACCCAGAGAGTGGACTGTGAAAACATTAAAACTCCAATTACATTAAGTCTGATGAAATTGCTTCATTTATTTAATATTTACTTCCTAAAATTTAATCCAATTTAATCTAAGTTTGTGTTTACCTTGGAATGATTCATAACATAATTGATCCTAATATAATATTTTGTTAGGATGTCTTCGCTATTAGTAATTTCGTCGTTCCCTTTATTTGAGAAGCGCAATTTTCGGTATATTAATAAATCCTTTTCACTCCTGTCGGACATTTTGTGTGCTTTATGCAAATAAAAGTTCAACTTATATTGTTTTAATTTATCCTATTGTATTTTAACTTGATGTTTGATATTAAACTTTATTGTTTTCAGATATTAGAACTAAAATTAGCATATTGGATCACATCTGGTTTTATCCTTTAATATTTATTATTAATAAAGAATGAGGGATTACTATAAAAATGAACATGTTAATGCCCTCAACTGTTAGATGCGTTCATAAATTAAAAAAATAATTATTTCTTTAATGTATAGCGTGTTCTTGAGGTCTTCCAATACTTCTAATGATTATACATTTTCACCAAATCTCTAAATCTTCAAATCAAAGTACAGTGGTATTTCGGTAATCCGAACCTCGCTGAACCACTCGTTAACGGAAAGAAAATTGACGTGAAGTATACACAGTGTACCAAACCCCCAACCCTCCCTCCAAGTGAACTTCCGGGACTGGTTCTACACGTCAAGAGAAAAATAAAAAGCGCAAATGGTCCTATTAACCTCAGAAAAGAAGATAAATTGAAGTTCTGTGTTTCTTTAAGTAACTTTGTTCTTTGAATAGGAAGTGATAACTCAAAAAAATGTTCAAGGTAATTAAGTTCCAATGCGCTATCGTAAAGCAAACAAAATTCCCTTTAAGAATTATAGTTTAGCTTAATCAAATCAGTTGTAAGGCACCTTACAATGGGGTGAATCAACAGCGAAAAGTTGTTTTTTTAAAATCACAATTTACTTGTGAATGTTTTTCTCAGATCCCTTTCGGCTACACATGCCCCACTCCTCGGAAAACTTCTACTTTTACTAAGCTTTATTTTCGTATGAATGATGTTGAGGTTTATTTGGGGATTGGCCAAGAATCGACACCTAATTTGCCAAAAAATGTGCTGTGAAATTAGGTTTCCCGTACAAAGAAGTGTTTTAAGAATAAAATTTATTAAATTCATTTTGTTTCTAATCAATAAAATAACACGATAATAAAGAAACAAATGTATCTTTGCGAAATAAAACAAAACCAACAAAAATATATTTTAAAATAAAATCTGTAAATTAACCAAAACAATTCTGGAATTAAATTAGAAATGAAACTGCCCCTGAAAGTAAAAATTAACATAAAAACAAACATTAAAAAGTGAAATTGGATCATGCTTAAATATTTAAAATAAAATAATTTTATTACAGCATTAACAAAAAAAAATACATACTTAGTATAAAAATTATGAGCAAGAGAATAAAGTAGCGACAGACGCAGTTTTAAAGAATCTAATCCAACAAGGGAGGAGGTTATTGTGATAATGAAAATTAATATATATGTGTAAGTATTCCTTTGAAAGTTTTAAATATTTTACCGTATATAACTGACACCATTTATTTTACATAGATGATGTTAATAAAAGAAGAACACATAAAATATTTTATTTTAAAAAATATGAACAACTCTTATAATTGAAGAACCTGAAGATGAGGCAAAATTAACTCGAAACGTTGGACGTGATTTGATAAATTTTAATAAAATGATAAGGAAGAACATGTTCACAACTATCTTTAAGAAATTCAATATGGATTTTTTTTAATTTTAAGTATAATTTGTATTTTAATTGTTAGGGCTGTGGTAAAGTTATTTTGTTCTTTTAAATATTTCAGCATTCTATATTAATTTTAATTTGTCAAAGTTTATTTTATTTTTATTTTACAAAATTACAAACAACAAAAAATCTAGTAAAATATAGTTTTATTTAAAATAAAAATTAAGCTATAAAAATTTAGACGAGTATTTATTTTATCAATTTCACTAACGATGGATAATAATTTACCTACTCCTTAAATTTAACACTACTCCTCTTTAGTGTTGAATTTTATTGTCAATGAAATGGGAAGTTTATGATATTAAATAATATTATTTATATGAGTCATGAGTTTTTGGTCAGTGGCCTTGAATGATATGTTTTCAACTTCGAAACAAACGAATATTTGAGAACTATTTATTAAGAAAATAATTCTTAAAATATAAAAAGTATAGTAATTATTACATACAAATTAAATTTTTGAGCAATGATTTGCTATTTTTAAGATATATATATATATATATATATATATATATATATATATATATATATATATATATATATATATATATATATATATATTTCTTTTAGATTGAGTTGTTACAATTGAAGGTATTTTTTTCCTATTCGGTAATCCGAATTTTCCACTTATCCGAACCATCTTGGTTATGATTAATTCGTATTAGCGAGTCTATTGTATTTAGAGTAGCTATTAGACTATTCGAGACCGATCACCTAGTTAAACACCTTGCAGTAACCCAGTAATTAGTGCATGTATTACTAAGCGTCCTAAAATACATATTAGCATACAATATAACATATTATTATTATTTTGGCTCTTATTATTTTGGCGATCCTGTGCTATCCTCATATATATAGGATAAAATATAACATAGCTTTTACTAAATATAGTTTTTATACAATATAGTATAAAAATTGTATTTATTAAAAAATAAAATGAGAAAAAAATCAATTACAGTGTATCAGATATTTGTAAAAATGAGGTATAAGTACCTACAATGAACATTGTTATTTGGAATAATAACAGCGGGTAAAATATATATATATATATATATATATATATATATATATATATATATATATATATCAATAAACTAAAATTAAAAAAATAAATACAAATATTATGTGGTCAGTTTTAAATTTTTTGTTACAATATTTATAAATCATGAATGTGTAAGATTACATTAATCTTATTAAGATTTTATTAATCAATTAAATATTGTCTTTGGTTATTATACAACTATTCCTATTTTAATTGTATATTTTAATTCTCTCTTCATAAAAGAGAGAAGAAATCATTTATTATTTATACTTTCTAGAATATCGTCTTAGATCTTAATCAGAGGCAATCCTTCGCTGATTGATCTGGTGATTATTGAAGAACTTCAATTTTCAAAGAAGTAATTTAATAATGATACAGTTTTGACTACCAAGTTTACTATGACGAATTACTACGTTCATGATTCCGAATATCACATAATTGTGATCAATCATTATTGAAACATCAAATAAATTTAATATAAGTAGATCAGTTTGGATAATAAAAGGAGGAAAAACAAAACAAAAAATAACTTAAACATAAATTAATTAATGGACTATATTAAATTAATGGCATAGCAGTTAATTAGTTTTAATTTATTTATTTTTTATATTACGAGTTCTCTGTATTAATAGAGTTTTAGAAGCTATTTTTTTACTTCCTTGTACGTAGTAAAGGAAGTATTGTAATCGCGAAAATATTCGGTTTTCAGATTTCTACGGAAATATCCATTTTCACCATCACTGAATCCGTCGTGACGTCTGTACGTAAGTTCGTTCGTTCGTACGTTCGTTCGCTCGCATAACTCAAAAACAGTTAGCCGTAGAAAGTTAAAATTTTGTATTTAGGATTACTGTTGAATCTAAATGAACCTCAATGTTTGGTCACTGCATGATTACCGGTAGTGATACTTTACTTGAAGGCCATTATTGGTTTTCATCAAAAAATATATTAAAGTATAATGTAAATTATCTCGAATTTTGTATATTAGACTTTTATATCAATATAAGTAATATAATAGATTTGGTTGAAATTATAGATCTGAAAGGGGTACTTTACTTGATGGTCATAATAAATTTACATCAAAAGTTACATAGCATTTAATACAGAGATCATATGGTTCGGTGCTAAAGGTTATAAACGCGATTTTTTTCCACTCTAATTAAACAATTTTATTACTTGTTTTAAAATTCAATGTAAAATACTTTTTTTTCCTCTCCGGAAAAAGCGGGTCCTTCCGCTTAAAATGTTGATACCGTCGATTTCCAATGACATAAGCAGTTCTAATGTTGTCAAGGCACACGATTAAATCTCTTAGGAATTCGTTATTTACTGAAAGAAAACAACATATAATAACGGAATAAGACTTCCAGAAACAAGAGCTTATGTGTGGGTGTCTATATGTGTTAATAGATGGACGTCGCGACGCCGAGTGTCGTTTTTTACGTACTTCTATCTTCGGAAACTAGTAACCATATTCAGGGTCAGTTTTTGAGCCACCGATTTTAGTTTAATAGGCGTACAAGAAAGTCATGGGGTGTCCACATCAGATATTTTTAATATGTTTTAGTTCGTGTAAGAACAAATTTGCGGTATTAGAGATTTAAAAATTAATAGGAAACTTCAAATGTAAATAATTACAAAGCAGCATTTATTTCATAGACTAGTGTTCCAGTTAAGCCAGTAGCGCCCTGTGTCCTGTTTATAGGACAGGAAAATGTGTATCATAAATTATATTTTTACTTATATTCGTTTATTTTTATATTATAAACTGAATGTAAAATACACTGTAATATAAATATACACAGAAAATGTATATTTTTATATTATATTTTTATTTATATTTATATATCTCATTTATAAGACGGGCAACTAAAAATAAATTTGGGCACTAATGTCAATGAAAAGTAATTACAATTTTTGCTCGTTCTTGAAAATTTATTTTTGTGAAATAACATAAAATCTAATTTTGTTCTAAAAATGATATTAATATCCTTGCATTTAGTCAGATTATAGTTTTCAATAGTCCCCGATTAAAAAGTCCAAAAGTTGGTCGCGATATCTTGACCATTCCCTTCAGAATTTAAGATTTAACTGTTGATCAGTATAACTTTAAAAGTTTAGAATCTTAAGTGTATTTCTAGATAATTATAATCTACACATTGTTGTTGGGTTTTTTTTTCGGTGTTTATTGGTTACTGCGTATATCTGTGAAGTGGTTAAAAAACTTCAATTTCAAATATAGAATTCGATCTTCATCTGCGGTCAAACAACCTTACAACTCTTGTTTGTAGGAAATAGGCCTAGGATTATAAAACATTAATGGTTATAGACCCGCTTTATCGGAGTCCAAACAACTATAAAGAAGAGTATACTCACAATAGCTCGGATAGATCATAGAGAGACATTCGATTCAAGTTAGTGTACTTATAACTGGCTGTTAAAAGTTCCTGGACGTCTATAAAGTAAATTCATGGGCTAAGGAACCTCTCAGAAAATTTATGAACAAATGAAAAACAAACAGATAGTGACAGGAGATATTTTCGATGAAAACTGTTACAATCGTTTTTTGTGATGGCTCTACGATCGATATATGGTGGGTGCATGATAAACAAAAAAAAACAAAATTTTGACTATGAGTTACTTTATACATTTTATTTAATAGGTCGCAAATTGATGAGATCTGTAATTACTATGTTTCGACACTAGCAGTTCTTTGAACTGAAGACCTCATTAAGAAAGCATTTAATTAGAATTAGCCAATGCTGTAATTGATTGCAAGAAGGCAACATTGGTAAGGTTTTGTGCATCTCAAAAGTGTGTATGTGCCTTTTGGGGCCTCAACATGTTCCTCCAATCTCGGTCATTTTGGTATTTTAAGTTTTGTATTTAGTTATTATTAAATTAATTAATTTAAATATACGACCTTAATGACGGAGTTCAGAAACTCGCACATTGTTTACAGCGATACAGGACATCATAATTTGTTCAAATTCTAATATAAATATTTATTTTTGAATATTTAACCATTAATAAATCTAATATCCTGCCGATTCAGGGATTTTGATTTTATTTTGCATCCGTTTATTCCAATCACTAGACAAATCTGTCGAATACGAATGTGACTAAGCATCAACATCTTTCGCCTCAGCTCACATTGTTCTCTTGTAATATCGACATCAGTAATATCAGTGCAAATCTCAACGTCAAGAAATCGCCAGCATTCGACAAGATTCGAGTTAGAGAAATCAAAGAAAATTTAAAAAATAATCACAGAACCCATTGTACAATTGATCAATTTTAAGTAGTATTTTCTTCGAAAATAATAGACTTTTGTATCCGCTGTATCGAAGGCCGTCGGTTGAGGGTGTTAATTTTAAACCGGTTCATAATTACTGAAACACGATTTGGTGGGTTTCGGAGATGTCCGCTGTATACGTATATGCTTGGCGCTACATTTGGCTTTTTCAGCAGCTTTGGATCATATTATCTGAAATTTGATATGTATGGTAGTTTTCTAGGATGAACAAAACCATAGAAGCGGGTATCAGTTTCAGTCAAAATTTCGGCCGCAATTACTATATTAATTGTTTTTCGTGTTTTTTCAAGGTTTTGCGCACCTGCGAATTGAATTAGAGTGTTGAAAGTTTATATGTAAGTGCCTTTTAGGGCCTCAACGTTTTTGTCCTATCCCCGCCATTTTGTTTTTTTTCAATTTTGTATTTTCGTTATTATTAAAGATTATTTAGCGGAGCTTAGGAACTCACACTATTTTTTTTCATTAAAAATATAATTTAATCTCCTCACAATTATTGGAATTTCCTTATTTTGTTTTCCCTTCTGCATCCGTGTTACTGAATAAAAAACAAAAACAAATCTTTTACACTTCGTTTTAAATGACTTCAAGCAATATTCACGTCAAATTTGAAGAAAACCGAGCAGCACGCTTGGTCGTGATGATGAAACAGAGTTATGGCGTTATGAGACCATTATAACGACCGTTATCTTGAATCAGAAATAATAAATAAAAATTACTATACACCCGTCGTTTTTCCTTGCTTCAAGGAAGATTTGTTCCAACTTTCAAGGATATCGAACGACGCGTTTGATCTCAATCACGTAACAGACAGGCAAACGAAATGCCAAACGGGTTGAAACAAGCCAATTAATATATACATACATAACTTAATGCATTTTTTCTTTTTCGTTCAAATACTATAGAAATTAATATTAATTAATATTAATAATTAATATCATGAAATTCCATAAAAAAAATTTTCTTTTCTTTTATTCAAAAATTAATCTAGCTTTCCACAATATCTACATTTCGGGACTTTTCCTCATCTTCAGGATTATTCTCTTTTAACCAGCATGATATCATATACAGGATACTGTATTGGTCAAATAGTTTCTTATTACCTTAATAGTTATTACCTCATACTTGTTTCAATAGACATGAAATAATCTTATTGTAAAGAAAATATTTTTTTTTTATGGAATGTCATGATTGCTACTTATTATTATATAAATTAATGCATGTTTGATATTTAGAGAAATTTTCTATGATAAAGAATAAGATACTTGAAAAAATACAAGTGTTTCATTTTACAAAAGACGCAATAATACATACAATAAAAACCAAGAGCCTACTTATTTATAATGCCATACTCCAAACAGAACAGAATTACGTGTATACAATTTTTATGAGGCTGCCGTAGATTTACTACACGGACACCCCAATAAATGTTTCAGATTTCTGGTTCAGCGGGACAATATAAAAAAAGGAAAAAAATAAAAACTGCCTTTTCCTCTCTGTCTCACTGCAAATAAATGTAACTGTTGACAATGTTCTAAAAAATATCGATTTTCATAAAATACGTATAAATTTAAAAACTATGGGAGCGGTAAATAATTAAAAACAAAATTAATTTCCTACAAACGCTTCGGAATTTGGTAATCAAAATTATGGTTTTTCAAACTCCGCAACTTTTATAAAATATTACTAGTTTAAAATATAATTAATAAGTCTATACAAATTTCAATAGTTTCAAGTTCAATTTCAATAGTCAATAGTATTATATATATATTAATTAGGTCTGGGTTGGCCAAGCGGGCTAAGGCGCTTGCTATAGGTCATCAAAGTTAAGCAACGTCGAGCGTGTTTAGAACTTGGATGGGTGACCGCCTACTGGAGAAAATCCACGCATCCTCCTTCCCTGGATATGTGAGGTCAGTCATTCTACTGGAGGCAACTCACACAGACTGGGAATATCCCGTTTACCTATATATATATATATATATATATATATATATATATATATATATATATATATATGTGTGTATATATATATATATATATATCGAAAAAATAATATACAATACATTTATTTTATAAAATATATTATTGGTCATAATTTTTATTTAGTTGGTGATCCTGAAACTCTCTTGTAAGTGACAAATCCTTATTATTTTTGTAGTTTATTTTTTTTTAAATACAAAATAATATTATTAAACTCCTAATAACTAAACAAAAAAAAATTCCCACTTGTTAACTATCTCATTTTGAGTTAACTCCTTTGTGCTATAATATATTACTAGATGAATGGAGTTTGCAACATAGGATTGCGAGGGTAGAAGACGGAGTTAATCCTGACTAGTTATCGCATTAGAGCAGGATGCTTGGAAGCAGCCGGCAGAAGAAGACTGTGTCCACTAAGCTCGGATTATCCGGCGCGGCCACCACTCCATCGTAGGCCTGCCTGTCATCGCGTTTGGTCCTCAACTTCGCTATTGCGTTAACATAGGACGTATTTTAAGTAAAACATATATTTAAAAAAAATAGCCCTCAATTCCCTCAAAGTAAATTTGATAATTAACTAGTTAACATTTCGACAATTAGGACATGATCAGACTGTATAATAGTCTTTCTGAGAAATTGCACTCAATGGTTAAATATTTTTTCAGTTACTGAATGACATATGATTGGTGACATTAATACGCAATGTAGGGATGGAAATATCGAACAAAAAAAAAAAATATATATATATATATATATATATATATATATATATATATGTGTGTGTATATATGTATATATATATATATATATTTCGATAGTTATTCAATATATGGAAATTGTAATTGGAAATATCAATAAAAAAAACCTACATTTCGATATTTTTAATCTTTGAAAGGAACAGGAGAAGGGGATTTACATTGAATTAAAGTAGAGTGTGATAGAAATGAACTAGCCTTAGATTTGTAATAGCTTCAACAGCATCAGTTAAATATTCATATATTTCTTATAAAAAAAAAAAAAATTATCAATTTATTAACGAGAAAAAACTTATCACAGTTATACTATTACATTATATTATTAATGTATAATTACAGTTTTACTATTAACTTTTATTATTACACAGTTAGATGGCATACCCAGGGTAAACTCATGCGGCTCTAATTGGAAACTAACTTTTTATTTTTTTATTAATTTATCTTTACCGTCGGATTTTATTTACAATGTCTGGATAATACAATCTGGTAATATTTGTATATATTTTTAAATATTTGTAAATAAATGCCCAAGGTAAAGATAATAAAAAAGTTAGTTTCCAATTAGTGCCACATGAGTTCGCCCTCGGTATGTTTTCTAACTGTTGTCAAGCTATAGAAACTACAGAAAAATTAATTAAATTGTTTAAACATAGAAAAAATTGAAAAGAAAGGAAAAAAATCAATATTGAATCCGTTACGACTGAAACATATCTAACTTTTATTTTACCGTGTAGACATTTTTTATTTTATATTTTTATCTGTTTAATTTTTTTTTTTTAAGGAGGGGGCAGGGAAGTCGGTTTTGGATACAGAAATTTAAATATCGATTTATTGAAGTAAAACTATCGGATAAAAATATCGATATATTCTCTAAAAATATCGATATATTTCCAACATCCTTATATTCCAGAAATAGGACACTAAATATCACATCACATCTTATTATATGAAACTAACCCTATAGAATAATGCAGTCTGATTAATTGATTAAAATTTTAATCAACTGAACAATAATATCACGAAACATTGTAATAAATAATTTAATATTAAATGAAAACAGCATTTATACTAATTATTGGTCTTGACAATAAAATTTTGTTCACTTCTTTCCTTCAAACAGTAACTCTGCGAGATTATATTCTTCTTCTTGTGCCTGTTTTCCAGCTTGGGATACCGCTTCAAGTCAGAGCTGAGCTCCACACAGCTCTATCAGACCAATCTCCCTCCTGTAGAACTCGGCTGGCCATCTCAAGCTTATTCTATCCACGTGGTTCTGGGTCGTCCTCGTCTACGCGTTCCGAGCGGCTGCCAGTCCAGGACTCGGTCTTCCGACATTCTGCAGTGCCCATACCACATAAACCGTCGTTTCTCGATTTTTTCAGAGACTGTTTCCTGTTTCCCGTCCAGACATTTGCTGCCTAACCACTTCATTTCGGGTTCTGTCCAGCCTTGTTAGCTGGAGACACCTTATTCAAAAATCCATTTCTACAGTCCGAAATTTGAACTTCTAAATTCGAACAAGCGAATATTCATCGATAGAATATTCATCATGCCTCACATCCGTAGGTTAACATGGATTCGACTATAGCCGAGAAAATTCGCCGCTTATTCTCATTCGAAATGATGTTGTTCCAGAGAACAGGGTGTAGCATCCTAGTTGCTTTCCTGGTTAGCTCCACTTTGTTTCGGACATCTACGGAGGCTCTCACATCTTCCATACCTGATCACCTCTGCGCAGATCGTCTTCCTCATTTCCCCACACAGCCATATACCCAGTCTTGAGACCTGCCGCTTCATAAAATTCCTTCAACTGGAAGACTACCATCTCCAGGAAACCTTTCCTCCGGGCCTGACCACCTGATCATCCGCGAAGAACAGGGTAAGTATCTCGTCATCTAAATAAATTCCGTAGTCCCAACATTGCCTCATCCATTGCTTCACTTGCGATTATATAAGTTTTAAATAAATGAATGTAATATAAGTTATTTTTTAAAATAGAAAAATCAGATCAGTATGCCGATTATTAATTGGAAATCTGTCGTTAAATAGTTACTGTCTTCCCAAGCCTGCTATGGCCGATCATCAGAAGAACTTAGAGCTCGTCGGGAGACTAGCTGCGTTTAATTTGTTATTTATGACTTTAAAATTGTAGGCTTTGAAGAGATTAATTTTACTTTATCTTTATACTTCGTGCACAACTCAGCGTGTCAAGATACATCGGTTGTACTTGGCATACTCCAAGGTCAGTGAATCCGACGGTTAATTTTCCCATGTCCTAGGGGAACGGACACCCTACATTTTTCATTAGGAGGCTCTACGATAAAACTACATTTGAAACCGTTTTTCTATGGCCTTTTATAGAATAACATGGTTATGCTCTAATTAATACATTATTTATTGTTATTTATATCAATATTTTACTAAATTAAAAATACCAATAAGCGAAGTGCGGTCATATCAATGATAAACCCTCCTGGTATATCAATAGCAGAGCTGGCCCTCAATTTTATATTATCCTGAATACATATCGTGAATACATGACGCAATAATTGATATTGTATCAGGCCAAACAATTACTCTGAATTATTTTTATTATGAAACTATAAACACTTCACAGATACTTATGCAAAATATGCAGATTTATTGCTTATACGTTCTATAAATAAGCCGTCTGAAACTCCTACCAAAGTAGGTTTTACTGTTGAGAGTCCTTAGGCCTATCGGACAGATAAGAAAGGAGCAGAGAAGAGGGATTGAAGGATCATGTAGCAGAGATATCCAAGTTGAAAAGGAGTTGCTGGTATCATGCCTTATTGCCTTACTTGATATCTGAGAAAAAAAAATCCACCAAACTCGTATTATTCGTATTAGATGAAAATTGTTTTTCTGAGTATTACTTATCTGATCTTTATATTTTAGTGAGATGTTATTAAACAAAAAAATATAAATACATTTTTATATATATGTTAAATAATATCGTCCAGCTACCAACAGTACACTGATACTGGTTATAACTTATACTCTTTTAGGGATCGATAGAAAAAATATATGTATTTTTAAAATATTTATTATACTAGGTGACACAACTGCTAATCAATCATACTTAAATATTACTTAAGCTGATATATTAATATGTAATCCGTAAATAGAAAGCAAAAAGGCCATTTGGTCACTAAGTATTTTATTTTATTTTATATCATTTCGACGTTTATGCCAACTTATGGACAAACTTCGCAATGGTTCGAACGCAGAATACTGCACCATAAAAAAAATCTAAATTGGCTACCGAACTATCGCAGCATATGAGTACTTCTAAAAATAAGCATGAATTCGATTTTAAGGGTGCATCTATCAATGTAACCATAAACCTAAAAAGATCCGTCAATAAATAAACGGACGAAGATAACCTAAATACTTTCTACACTAATACAATAAATAAAATTTGAAATAATTAATTAATAAAACTAATAACCAATTAGCTCGAAATATCCCCTCCAGATGATATTTCATAATATAAACCAACCCTGCCGCTTATCTTTCCCCACTCCTAAATTCGGACAGTCATGCTTGAATAGCACACCATACGGATACAATGACTCAATAATGGTAATTATATAATATGAAGATGTTTAATAAACATTACAGCAATAAATTTAAATAGATCAATTCTGTGTTGTAATATTTTACTATAGGAAAAATATAACAAAAATGGAAGGAAAGAGTATATTGTTGACTTTTGTTTTTCATATAATAAAATAATATAAAGTACGTTTTACATAGTAAGTACTGTTTAAATTAAATAAATGTTTAATAAGTATATAAGAAAAAATATATTGCCTTAAAAGATATATGCAATTAAAAATCGATCAAACAAATTTGTTCTTTCAGACTTGAGAATGTCCCAACTTGGCCGAAACGTCGAAATAATGTTAACTAAAGTAAAATACTTGTTGACCGAATGGTCTTTTTTCTTTCGATTAACTGATCTAATAAAATGGCACCGAAAATTAATAAAACATTTAGAAGATTAATATTTAATTCCGCGACTATTCACATGTCCATGTTTTCAAAAAGTTATGTAGATGGAGGGAGTACATTTTTACATTATTATTCCCATTTAATAAATCCACCGCCTCTTATTTTCTCCAACGGTATTTTGCTTTATTGCATTATAAAATTGTAAATTGACCATAGAATTTCTGCTAAACTTTTTAATTTTTCCTCAGATGGTTTTCATGTTTCATGTTTTCATTTTGATTTCCTTGAAAACCGGGAATTCTACTTGACGTTTTCGCTTTGGGAAAAAAATGGGAATAATGCTTGGTAAACTACCAGTCATCGGGGATATTTAGTTTTTCTTCTAATAATTTCATTTTTTCATATGCTTGGCAACAAGTGCATAAAACATTGAGAGAAGGGCTTATGCAGAAGTTGTTTCCCTTAGATTCTCTAATTTCATTAAAGCTAGAAAAATCCTTCTTCCAGTAATTTTGTCCGTCTCTCTCAAGTACGCACGCTATGTGAACTAAGAATAAATATTATGGAACGGCAAAATAATGTATTCGCTCTAAACAGCTCCAAGTTTAATTTTAAGCCGATTTACACTCGTCTTCATATAATAAGCTCGCCGGTACGTCCCTTGAGGCCGAGAGTGGAATGACAAGGATGAGGGGTTGCCAGGATTAATTTTATTTCCATAATTATGATTATCTTGTTATATATATTATTTATTTACACTTGAAATTATTGTTTCTGTCTTGTGTTTTGTAGTGATTTTTATTCTTGGCGATGCGTTGAGTCCTTAGTTTAACAAGTTAAGTTCCAATTTTTCATTATCGAACAGGGATACAAACCTTTATAACTATTCAAATTCATTCTCAAGCCGACCACTTGTAAAATTTAATGGTTCCCATAAAATTTTATCCGATAAATTGACAAAAAGTTACTTGAATTTTATAGTTCACTGTCGTGAAATCCTCGAATTATGCTAGAATTTTTTCATACTAAATCGCAGGATACTATATGGTATATAATTTATTTAATTAGTTTGATTCAATCATTTTCGTTATTTAATAGCTTATATAAAACCTGAACTATTTATAAAATGTTCTTTGGCTGGAGTACGATGTTTTACACTCATTTATGTGTAAGATATTTCACAATAATGCATATAGGAGTATTTATATCTTTGCAGTGTATGCATCTTGTAGAATTTTTACTTTGTTACTTTTACCTAAATCACTAATAGGTAACCGAAATAGTAATAATCATAATTTTTTAATAATGAAATGTTATGTCTATATGAATTAATTATTTTTTATTTGCAGTTTTCTACTTATGTGGTTTTCCCCTACCATGTCCTTTTTTCTTTATTTCTTTCGGCCGAAGGCTAGTTCCTCCCTGATGTCGTGATCTGCCTGACTTTCGACTACTTCATCCTTCCACCTTCTTCTTTTTCTTTCTTTTCTCCTTTTTCTTTCCAATTCCTATTCCATAATTAAGTTATATTATATTCCCGACGCCATTCTTCTATACATTTCCAAACCATTTTTTAACGAATAAGGGTTCTGTGGTTGTGGGGATTTGCCCTTATAATTTTATCAGTTATCCTTAGCAACTTATAGTCTTTTGCAATAACTTGCATTTCCGAGCCATATCACCTCGAATTTATATTTATACAATACATTGTAGAACGTTCATCAGAACTCCAGAGAACTGAAATTAATACTTCTAATTAATACTTTCGAAATTATATGTAGTTTAATTTCAAATTTTAATTGTTCCATTGTTCAACTCGCAAATCTCACTTTTTTATTTGTAAAAAAATAGGGCAGTGGATTCATCGGAAGTCCAGAGGAAAAAATACCTATTGTTATTTAATTTAATTTTTGGGAAATTTTTTTGTTTTAATTTGACTCAAATTTAGCATATGCACTTATAAATGTTTACTAAAAACAGTTACTTTTAATTTATACCACTTTACACCACTTTTACTGATGTTATTGTATTTTGATTTATCTATTTCTCGTGTACTAAAGGTTAAAACAAATATTTCAAGATTGCCTCGTTCCACGGTGAGACACTTTTGGGATAACAGTGCAGTAAAGCATCGGGTGCCCCGAGCAATAACCTCAACGAAATGATTGCCCCTTTCATCTGGTTTATAACCGCGTAAATCCTACAAAGGCAGAATTTGATTGTTACCTTTGGGGAGGGAATTTCCCTGGTTTTATTTCTCTTCTGCATTATCTTAGTAAAAAAGTTTTTTTTTTCGTATTGTTTTTTTATTCTTGGTTTTTAGAAACTTCTCTGTGTTAGCCTCAGATTGCACTTTATATAGTTCCGATTTATGATCGTATATTTTATCACCAATGATCATCAAACATCGGTCTCGAGGTTTCAGTCTGTCAGCCTTTGGATCCTTAGCCCATTCCATACTGAGCGCGGAATATTGCGGAATATAGAAAGGATTTAAAAACCAGGAGAAAGTGACCGTTTTTGAATACCTTTCGTTGGGAAGTTAAAATTTAATAAATAACAAAAATAATAATTTAATTTTTGTTAAAAAAAAAAACAATAAAGGATTTTTTGGTAACATTTTTTACTTACATTGAACAAAAAAAGGAAAGGAGTTTATGTTAAAAGGCATAAACAATGACAGCTGAAGATTTTAGTTTATTTCACAGTATGCACGGTAAATTCAGCGATATGGCCGCCGTTGAATGGGTTGTCTATAATATTTTTTTTTTTTTTTTATAACCGCCTCTTCAGGTATAAATGCTATGCCCCTAAGCAGGAAGAGGTTCTTGCATAGATTTTGATATTTAGTGTTTTCAATAAACAACTCACCACCTATTAAATAAATTCTAATAATGAAGAAGAAGGAACTTCACAATATTCCTTTATTTCCAGCTGTTACATTGTTCCACCTAGGTTTGGGGTACTCCCACATTCTCTATCAAACAGTTATTCAACAATTAAAATATTTACTTAACAAAATTACACATTTATCAATTCATATACCATATACCTGTATACTCCTATTGTCTAAATTTATTCATATTAATTCCATCTGTTTATTAAAAAAAGCTGCGATCTTCGTGCTTTAGAATCATCGCTAGGAGTGTGCAATACATATTAAGTGAAGTGAATAAAGTTGGTGTACATGCTCCGGAGTATATTTTGATTCATCACACCTAAAAACATTTTTGTTAAAAATATCATTGAGAATTTTTCTTTATTTATATAAATAAATATAATAGAGCAAAAACTCAACAAGAGACATAAATTAATTACTATAAACAATTGGAAGATTCCAAAACACAAAGCCTCAAATCTTTAAAATACCGGCAACCAACTAACCAGTCAACGTTTCACCTATTCAGGCATCATCAGGACATACACCAAAAATCACATCTGTGAAGATCAAATACAGCACATCTCACATCAACCGCCCAGAAAAACGCATCAAACAGTGACAGAACATCACTCCAAGACATCCAATCACATACTAAAGGCAAAGGAAGGTAACATAACAACCTTCTCAGCTGTTTTTATGTTACATAAAAAATTACATAAAACCAGCTGAGAAGGTTGTTATGTTACCTCCCTTTGCCTTTAGTATGTGATTGAATGTCTTGGAGTGATGTGCTGTCACTGATGCGTTTTTCTGGACGGTTGATATATATACATACAGTTCTGAGTGGGTTCAAAATGCTTAAGCCACGAAATTGTGCTTAATAATATAAATATTATTATAAATAATAATATATATATTCTTATTTGGGTAAAGCTTTTCGTATGTTTCCTTATATATGATATATATATATATATATATATATATATATATATATATATATATATATATATATATATATATTTACAGTTCTGAGTGGGATCAAAATGCTTAAGCCACGAAATTACGCTTTGATTTGAAACTCAGTGTCTCATCTTCAGTTTATCCGATTTCGAAGTTATTTGACTAGTTAGAAAGAGGGAAGATTGTTCTTTCCATACATGAATAAGGTTTTTGCTGAAACCTTATGCTGAAAACGAATCTGACCCCTGTTTTAAAAAACAAAATATTGTATATACTCCACGTCGTAGAAGACTACTTTCATTACTAAAATAGAGTTTTAGGAAAATGAAAATCATTTATTATCTATTGAATATGTCATTTTCAGTTAAATTCATATAAATAATCTTCCTAATTTTACTTGAACGGAAACTGTAATTACCGTGTTTTGAAGTATTTCGTTTTTTGGTAATCTCGTTAACAATTAAATTTATATATTATATAATGCATTGAGACTGCACATTATTTAGTATCCCCTAATTTACGCTTGTAATTGTTATAATGGATTTTACAATGGTAACTTATTATCAGTATTCTTTGAAAGTAGCTTCCATTGATCAGCAGAAATAATTAGCTTTTGTTCACAAAGCATCACATAAACAGGGAACTGAACTGAAACACCTTTTTATTATCTTATAATATATTCGTAACTTTTCCGGGTTACTGGCTGGAGGAAAGTTATTGCAAGATTGAACAGGAATAATATGTTTCGAAAAATAAAATTTGACGTCTTAGTCATCTACCATTAGCTCCTGGTATGTTCATGTTGTATAGGGTGTGATTTGTCATAAACCAGAATGCTTTAAAAACTTTTCAAAGAATTATGAATAATGTTGTTTGTATTTTATTTATATGAACATTTTTTGCTGAATTCATAGTTCTGTTCCGTCCAAATAGGTCTTAGTAATATGGTGTAAATTATTCACTTGTATCGAAAGTTCGAGAAAGAGTGAGAATCTGTAGTCCAAAATTATGAAAATTGAAGGATTCGTTATAGCTATTTTATTTTGTTTTCTGTTTCATAGTAACCCATTATTCTTCATATATCATACATAAACATGAAATTATTTATGTTCGTCTGTATATACCCAGAACTACATCATCTTTCTTTAAAACTAAAAGATATATTTACTTCTTTATTTATTAATAATAAAGAAATACAACTTACTTTATTGAATAACTGTAATTTCGTTTAATGATTCTATTAAGATGCATTTCTAGTAAAAATAGAGATCTTATTTTCTATTATATATTATTTTTTTGGTTTTTGTATATTGGCTAGTAAATTACTAGGAATTTCTTTCACATTTTTATGTTGGATATAGTATGCATTCTTTACGAAACTCTAACATATAACGAAACTCTATATTTTAGAAAACATAGAGCAAATTAACAAATTGGAAATCTCAAACAAAATATACCTCATTAATCTAGAAGGATACGCTACAGTTTTACATTTATTTATTTTTTTCATGATTTCCCACTGACGCAGTGGGTTTACTTAACCTAGACCTTATATGGCCTCCTTCCAGACTATTCTACCCAAGGCTCATTCCTCTCGTAGACCATGTCCCATCAAAAAATATTCCTCCATTTCAATATCTCAGGTTTTTCTTGGTTTGCCTCAGCTTCTTGTTCCATCTATTTTTCACCTGTACACGCCTCTTGGCAATCTTCCTTCAGATATTCTTTTTAAATGTTCATATCATTTTAAGTACATTTTCTCAATCTCTTCCGGAATGTTTTTTTCTACTTCCATCTTTTCTTTAATTGTATCTTCGTTTTTGACCTTATCCATTCTGATATTCCTGCTACTCGTTGGCTTTAGTCCATTTCCTTGGCCAGGAGTTTCTTCCTAAGATCGTCCTTTACGGTCCAGGTTTCTGATCCATATGCCATAATTCTCAGTATTATACTTTTATATATATTTTTATTTGGTTCTGGAGATGATATTCCTACTCCATAGTGTTAAATTGAACATTACATTTTAAATTGGATATTACATTTTTCCAGCCAACAATCCGTCTTTTTATTTCTGTCTCAGAAACCACCCATCCAATTTAATTATAGATTGAGGGTATTTAAAGTGTTCGAATCTTTACATTTTTTAATTTTAAAATTCCCAGTTCGATCGTATTGTATATGTGTTAATAACGGACCACAACAACTTATTTCAGGAAAAATAGAAAAATATAATAAAAATAATAGAATATAAAATAGATAAAACAATTAAAATATTATATTGGGAGTATACTTATCTCATATTATATTTTTTTGTAAATGCATTGTACATACTAATATCTTAATAGGATAAGGGCTGAATATAGATAAATGATAAAATGTTCATCTACAAAGCTATATATATATATATATATATATATTGTATATATATATATATATATATTGTATATATATATTGTATATATATATATATATATATATATATATATATATATATATATATATATATATATATATATATATATAGTTTTGTAGATGAACATTATATCTGGTCAGCGTTACTCTGTAAATCTCTGTAAATAACGAGTTTCTCTCTAATAGAGAACGTGCATCACTTCGAATGTAGAACATTTACTAATTCTGTGATAAGCCGATGGTGGATGTATGTTAACACGTTGCTGATGTTTAAAATGTTCTTAGTTCAAACTGGTTTTTCATCTTTTCAATTCCGATGCTGAAAGCAAAAAAATATCAGGTATGGGCAAACCTGTCTCAGCACAGCTGGCCCCCGGTACAGGAAAAAGAAATCTGGAAGAGGGTTTGTTTGAATTAGATTAATCAATATTTTGATCCATCCTTCATTCTGAATCTGAGAATATTTTAAAATTTTATTCTCTACGTATTTCTTAGATTTTTTATGGAGAGTTTATTTGTGAATATGATAAAATCGTTTGTTTGTTTTTTGTCTATTCTGTTTTGTCTTCTGCTTTAATTTTAATATTCCCTAATAATATTTCTAAGTAGCGCGTACATGCAAGCGAATTTACAGTATTAGGTATATATTTATTGATATTAAAACGTATTTATTAATTGGAATTTGCGGAATATTCATGATAGCCATATCTTGACTATATTTGACTATATCTTGACCATAACCAGATGGTTATGTCTATCATCTAACATATCGACATTGTTTTTTGAAAAAAGCTTAAGCGCCAAGAAATCGAAATTTAGGTTTTAATTTATTATGGGAGGTGAATCCCACCAAATATATAAAAAATTGGAAATGCTCTAAACATCTATTGACGACATAAGCACCAAATACTGACGTCTCTCAGACCTTGACCATTGCTAGAAGTCTAAAAATATATTGTAATTATAAAAGTTTTGTCATCTTAATAATCTCCTGCTCTAAACGATAATATATATATATATATATATATATATATATATATATATATATATATATATATATATATATATATATATATATATATATATATATATATATATATATATATATATATATATTCTTATTTGGGGAAAACGTTTCATATGTTTCGTATAAAATTTGCTAACTGGTGATAACGCCTTTTCAAAAAAACGACGTCGATATATATTAATTGTAAATGATGTTTCATGTATTTTATATGGTGCATAATATGAAGATATATCTATAATTTATCTATCTTACCGTAGTATTGTATAATTATATTGTTAAATATAATTATGAAGGATAATATGGCTCGGTTGGAAATAGATCACAAAATAGTTAAACCAACGTTTCGGCCCACATTTCGGGTCTTCATCAGGGCTAAATGAACATGATACGATAGGTATCTTGTTTTTATAATCAGTCTGTTTTTTTTGTTTTTTTATGTAAATTTATAAGAAATCATTTAAAAACATTTGTATAACATTCAGTTGTCTAACCAAAATCTTTCGACTCGGTCAACTATTTTACAAAAGGGTATTATTATGAAGCTCAAATAAAAATTGTGCTTGATACTAAATGAATGCACATACTACAGACATTTTATTTTAGTCGTCCGATCCCTAAGCAAATTGTTAGTCAGTATTAAACTTAAACGGTATTTCCTCTCAAAAATTAGCAAGTATTTCTAAATGTTACCGAGAGTGATATTATTGCTCTTATTACAGAAAGAAGAATGAAGAAAAGGAAGAGAAACGGAGAATATTGGTTTTAATTTCTATCTTTCTCAGCAAAATTATGGTTTTTTTTTTTTTTATTTTGAGGATTAGTTTATGGAAATTTGATGTTAAAAATAATACGTAATATTTTTTATAAATAAATGATGCTCAATTAAATGAATAAATAGTATTATTTATAATATATAAATATAAAAAATAGCTGTGAAATGTATTATGTATAAATAATAAAACAAATAAATAATTCATAATTAAATAAAAATATAATTCATAAATAACTAATTAAATAATTCATAATTAAATAAAGATATATTCCATTATTAACTAATTAAATAATTCATAATGACATAAATTGATAATGACATAATTCATAATGACATAAATTGCTATGCATTGAGAAAACAGGGATTGAAGGAAATTATACAGATTAAATAGTAGTAATGAAATAAGGGATAAATTAAAGAGATGCCACGGGGTTCAGCAATATTAATATTAATCGGTTTCTTTTTCGGACAAAGAAATATTTACAAGATCGGCGCTATACCTGGGGGTGTAGGTCGAGGGTGCCGATAGACGCCTCAAACCGTCATACAGATAAAAACTAGAGATAGGTTCGGTCGACAAGGTATAATAAAACTTATCGGCCCAGGATTGAGAAAATAGGAACAATAGAGACAAAGTTTAAAAAAATCCAAAGGCCTTTCCTAAAATTGCTATAGCGTCAATCAATAAGAGGGCCCAAAAGGAGAGTGGGGACAAAATTTAGCTTTCAAGAAGGAGAAGGGAAAAAGGAGAGAACAGGAGAGGAGACAGAACTTAGGGGAGTTCTTGAGAGAAGGCAGAAGAGTGAAGTTCGAAGAGTAGAAGCAGAGGGTTCAGCTGAGAAGTCCATCCGAGACGGAGTCCGTGAGTCTGACGGGAGAGTAGCAGACCGCTGAGGAGAGACTAGACCATCGAACGGCGAAGTGGCGAAGTGGCCTGGTGTCCGAGACGGCGAAGGCAATAATAAGATAAGTGGTAGTCCTTTCATTCATTGTGTACATTAATGTCGAATATTATGAGGCGCCCGAGTAATATTTTAAATAAGCAAGTTCTCCCAGTATTCTCAATTACATATGCTATAGTCAATAGGGTTTTATAATGAGAGTAATTCAGGTTGTGAATTATTATTCAACAGTTTAATTAATAACGTAACTTAAATAAATTAAGACTTCTATCAAATTCTATTATTCCATTTACCCTACATGCCATCATGTAGTTAGTCTGCGCAGCTCTTAATAATTCGAATTATAAATCAAGCTCAATTCAAAGTGCACTGTTGAGTTAGAATGTTTATGTGATAACTTAATCATTGAAACTACAAATATATTAGTATTTTCTGCTTACGTATGAGATTCACTTGACGAATTCATTCAATGAATTCTGCCGAATGAATTGCTGAGAGGATATGAACAGATTGATTCGAATTAAATTTACTTTCGGAGCCCCCATTACTAGCTCGGGACGAACTCGAACCGTTTTTGCTAACATTTATAAGAGCGAATTAGGCCACCTAATTAATTTCATCCTGAAAGAAGGGGGGAGAGAGAATGTTTCCAGAGTAAATATCCCGTGTGTTGTTAGCGCTCGGCTGATGAATTTCTATACCCAGCCGCTTTATTTCGGGTTGTGAAGGGTCCGATGCATTTTATCGGTTCACTGAACAGCAAGGTTTACCTGTAACCTGGAATTATAAACGATTGGCAGCACTTTTTATAATTTTATAATTCTGTTGCGTATTAATAAATCTGTATCCTGTTCATTGCGAGGTATTGAGGTATTAAACATATATTAAAAAATATACACGTTTGAAGTTGAATATTTCATTATGTTGTACTATACGTCATTGTCAAACGAAAACCAGCTGCAACCATACTGAATCCCAACCATCACCGAAAACTACTTCAGAAAACGTTCGAATACTCCTCTACCCTCTGGAATTCCTTTCCTTCTAATATCCTCCATGTTTCTTCTCTGTCCTCATTAAAATCCCTCATTTTCCAACACCTTCTTTTCTTCCAAAATGATGCTCTCTAATGACGAAATTTCAATTTAAGATTAACATCTAGCTCAGAAGTAAATGATAGTTTTTAATGCACTAGCTTGAACTTTGCTAATTATTTTTAAAGTAATAAAGTAATAATTAAAAATAAAGTAATTATTTTTCAGTTTTCATTTTCTCTCTTTGTCTTTTCGTTTTATAATTTTTTTTTGTTCACATTAATTATATTTTTCAAGACAATAATTTATATTGTTTGCATGCTTATTTATTTTATTTAAAATATTGTAAACATTAATTGATTTTTATTTTGTAGTCTAATGGTCAGATATTGTTTCTGTTTTATTTGTTTGATTGTGTTATCCATAAGGGACTTAGTCCCAGAATAAAGTTCTTCTATTCTATTCTATATCGTTCTTGTTGGCAGGATCGTCGGCTAATATTAAACATATCAGTCTGCAGTGATGGTTTCTTGGGGATCTTTTATCATGAAGGAAAACTAAGATATACAGTGGAATCCCTATATATGGAACATGAAGGTTCCTAGAAAAAAATTCGATATATGAAAATTTCAATATACAGAAAGACTTCAATTTTTCACTTTTTTAAGAATAAAAATAATTACAGCTATTCTTTAGGGTTTAAGAAGTATTTAACGCAATTTTTGGAGTAAATGATGTTAAAGAAAAACAAAACTGAAGGATCAATAACACTTATTTGAAAAATTATTCAAATTACATTTTTGATTGCAGATTTTTACAAATGCACACATTTATAATTTAATAAGAACATTTGTCAAAAATAAGCAAACATACATTAAAATTAAGTTATATTTGTTTTCGGACTAAATAGCTTCTAATGTCTTTTTGAGTATAATTCATCACCAAAGTCATGTTTAGGAACAATGTTCACAACAAGAAAGGCAAAGTTAAACTGAATTTAAAATGATAATTTCATTTTCTATGCTAGAAAAGAGATTCAGAGAGATTATGTGCTCCTGTACTTTTTCTGAAACAAGATCTTCCAACAATTTCCATTGCTTTGCAAACCAGAGGGGAACATCCACTCTTATGTTCGTAAACGAAGGGCTCTTTTGATGACAATCACTTTTATATTTTTTTAAATGGGAATTTTTTGTTTGATATATAGAAATTTCATTCCATTTGCATAATATTTTTTTCTAATAAAAAATTAAGGTTCCAAAAAAAAGTTCGATATATAGAGATTTTTGATGTACAGAAGTTCGATATACAGAGGTTCGACTGTATTTCGTTGTATAAGATAATGGAATAGCACTAAACAGGATAAGGGAACAAGGTTAGTAGTGAGCCTGTAATGTCCCGTGCTGGTGTTTTTAAATACAAAAAAAATTTAAAACATTATATTATTATTAAATCAATAAAATATTTTTTGCTCGGTCATATCGTCTCCATGGTTAATTTACAAAAGTGAAAATCGCTACTTTTCAGGAGGCTAGAAAGTAGTTGGTAACTAAATATCGTTATGTCGCCAACGGTTTTAAAAGGTGATGTGGTCAGCATCCAAGCTCAACTGCCCGGTTTATTCCCTAATCCAATGAAGGCCCCTCTATCCATTTTATAGAGGCTTTATGTGCCTTACCCCATTTAACTATCCAGCTCCCCAAGAATAAAAAAATATAATCACATTTAGCAATAAATGATTATTTTGGATATAGATAATTATTTTTTTAATGAGATCAGTCGATTAAATTTATGCTACCCATCTATAAGCGGAATACGTTTTTAAAAAAAAAAATTTATTGACAAATATTCTCATCTTCCATATTCTTGAGCAATAGGTAATAGTGATAAGTATGTTATGGATAGTCACCAACATTTATAATAATAAATAAAGTAAAAAAAATAATAAATAACCACAGTCAAAATAATTAATAAAAACAATGAAGAATTAAGAAGAATAAAAAAAAGTAAAATTTTAGTGTCTTAAAAAAAAAATAATAAATAATAAAATAAGAACACTAATAGCTTTCATAGTTACATACAATATTTACATAACCGGCCTAAGAGCCACCGAACACTCTCCATTCCCTTCGTGTGGGAGGTAAAGCAGGGCGCTTTAAGATTCCAGTGCATCTCTCTCGCCGGACCAGTTCATGCTGTGTAAGAGATTAAAGGAATAATGGGTAAAAATTAGAATTATCAAATTTAACGTAAAACTGTTACGTTACACATAAACGAAAGCTAATAGTTCAGCAAATCCGCTGGCAATGTTAAAACTGTCCTATCATTAGATTCATTCGAGATTCAACGAACTGTAAATGGGAAAATAATCGAACAAATGGCATGGACACACATATGGGTGCAACTTTTTCTATAACTGAAACTAGTTCGGAACTGTTAAACGACCCGATATTACGGTTCTAGCTAGTTAACTTTAAATATTAGGAATTTATCGAATTCTATAAAGCTATTTTTTTTTATACTCTTCATTTTCTTTTCATTCTTTTTTTTTCTTCTCTGTGATGTAACCAACTTGGCATTCGATTTATTTTATACCACATAATTATATTTAAATTTTATTGGGAAACTTTTATAATGCTATATTTAAATTTTATTGGGAAACTTTTATAATGCTATATTTAAAATTTGAACGAATTATTGGTATTGTTTTAGGAATTAAAAAATTAATGTAGTTCTATCAATTTTTTCCCTTGTGTCACCTTTGAGACAAGTTCATGATAAATATTACTAAACAACTGGATTAGCTGATCGATGTAATTAATTAAAATAGTCAAAATTCAGCTAACGTCATATCCTGCCACCACTACAGGATTAACTTAAACAAGAAAAACTTATGGCGTCCTTGCTAAAGACTAACTAAAATATAAATTAAAAAAAGAAATACACAAATTCGGACTACATTAACAAGATATTATTTCTTAATAAGAATAATGAATTTTATGAATATTGTTAAATCTATGCAACACTGTTCTACTTTTTATGATATAACTACCTACAAGTGGTTTTTGTCTTCTTCATGCAGTAATCCTCAAGCTTTTCTCTCTTTTGATATCGTCATATAATTATTTTTTGTGTCGTCGTTTACAAAAAAATATGATCGTGGTCTTGCCCATTCTATGACTCCCCCACGCAAGTGCTTTGCCATCTGCCCATCATAGTCTATCTTATTTTGACTCCGCTGTTGTGTCTATATTAATTTTTAAGTTTGTTTAATTCGTTGTATTATTTCATTAAAATTTCCTTCTATTATAACCATGGCGGAGGATTCAATAGAAAACTTTTCTCTTACAATTCTACAATTTTTTATTCAATAAAAAATTGTAGATGGTCTCGGTTTCAGAATGTCTAGAAAAACTAGGATTAATTAAGAGTTTTGTTTAAAGTCGCAATTTTTACTTGAAATTAGTTTATTTGAACTAAGATTTCTTCTCAGAAAAATTTAATTGTCAACGGTCAACACTAACTAAAAGACACGAAATTCGAGAGAAAGGAGGTTAAAGACGGAAAATAACCTCTTATTTCTCAGTTTTAAAACTATTAAGTTCACGTTTAAAGCCCATAAATATTTAAGTTAGAATTTTCAATACAATTAATCCTCTTTACTTTTCTTTATTGTTAGTTATATTCGATAATAATTACGTTTCGAACGCTTTATGATCTTCGAAAATAAAGTGTAGAATATTTGACATGAAGATAGTTAAATCTACCGGATAATTTAGAAGGATGCAAAAAGCGAAATCAGTTTTTGACTTGATAATTAATAAATCCCTTAAAAGTTAATCATTCCTAAAACGACGAGTAAATGCTCAATGGGTAGACGAAACGTATGTAGGAACATAGCATTTGGTATAACCCTGTTAAAACATGTTTTGACTCTTTGGTTTAGTGGAGAGATATATGTATTGAGCGATCGCTGGTAGTATTGGCATCGAACCTTCGAGTTAACCAAGCCATTTTATTATTTTTTTCTTTTTTAATTTTTCGTTCCATCGTTAGACTAATTAGCAGCCAATAATATTCCAACTCAATCTTACCTTCGCAGGCTACAGCCTGCAGGTTATATAAGGTTCAATTTTAAATTGCGGTCGCATTATTAGTATCTATTCTCGAGCTGTCCTGAAGGTCGCCTCTGTAGCAACCTCTAGCGTCATTTGTGTTAACTAACTGCTTTGTATTCAATTTTAAAATTCGTATACATTGGAATTATTAAAATCAGTGCTGCTTCAATTAGATTTTATTTAAAATCATTAGTGCTTTGTATATGTATTGAGCGAGGGCAGCGTGCAGAAGTCGACAGTTGTGATCTAATTAAAGCAGTAATAATTGAAATTATGATACGGCCCCTACCTCAATTCAAAAGGATCCGTTGGGGTTTTGTTTATCTCTTATATCTTATATTTTGTTTATCTCACGAGCGTAATCAGCGAAAGTCGACAGCACTAATAATTTTAAATAATATCTAATTATTATTGTAATTATTGTAACAATTTTAATAATTCAATTAGAATACGAATCTTACAATTGAATACAAAGCAGCTAGTTAGCACAAATGGCGCTAGAGAGTGCTAGTGCGGCGACCGCATTGTAAAGTTGTACCTTATGTAACGTATCCATTAAAAATATCAATTTAAGATTGTTAATGCTGAAACCGCACATGTTCTGACCGGGTGTGTGTATATATATATATATATATATATATATATATATATATATATATTATTTTTTTTTTACTAGGAATGTTTTATTCGCTATTGTTCAGGTTTCGAATGTCTGGGTAGGATTTTATCAAAGATCGCATGGGTAGTAAAAATAGCCAAACCGTGCTGTAGGTCAATAGATTTTTCTTTTCAAACATTCGACAATGTTTTGTCCTCACTATTTCAAAACATCAATATTTTCAACATTAAATCTTCAATATAACGCAAATTGAGAGTTAGTGATGCTTCATTTTCTTGCATATATGAGATAAATATCCACAAAATTTCAATTTGTTATCATTGAAAATAATGGTGCAGGAAAAAAACTAAAAGCTTGAATTGAGTAATTTTCGATTTGATACAATAGCTCATTTTAAAATCCTTCTGTAGAGACCCAGATCTACTTATTCAGAAAAATGAAGACTTCATTCTTCAACTATTCAAGGTCCGAAAACCATTGAAAACGGTTATAAAAACACATTTTCATTTTTGGTATTCTTTCCGCCCTTGGCCCACTTCAAATTTGTCTTCGTTTGTTGTTTCCGGAGTATTTCAATAGCGGAATTAAAGTAGCGTCGTTGTATGTCTATAACATCCGCGAAAGCGAGGAGTTGGAGTGTTCTGTTGAAGGTGGCACTGAAAGTCTGGATGTCAGGTTCTCTTACAACTTTCTTCAGGGTAAGCTTAGAAAGTAAACATGTAAAAGCATTTCCCTTCCAGACCTCTCTTTTTGAAGAAAACTTTCCTCTACGGATTTGTACCTTGCATTTGAATGTGAGTGAGAATATAAACACACACACACACCAACAAATACAGATACGTAGTATATAATAATACTAGAGTAAGGTATAACGTATTTTTAGATTTTTAAATGTATTGACATGACATTTATTACATAGCTAAATCGAACTAAATAAGTTAGAAGGAGGCTACAAACTTGGTATCACCGATTTCAATAAAACTTTTTTGGTTTTTTTACGTCGAAAAATGTTAGACAGGTGTATGAGGGTTCTTGCCAATGCGCCCTAGGAGCCAAGAAAAATCTTATTTTATATAATTGCAACGATTCAACTATCCCAGGCACCAATCGATCTGTTTTTTGTGTAAAATAAAAATAAAAAAACTATTGCCGTTAGTATTAAATGAGTTTAGTTGTACAAAAAATTGCAAAATCAAAAGACGCATCCAGTAAGATAGGCCAAAAATAACAAACGAGTTTCTAGTTTTGAATTTCTCTGAATATTCGTATTTAAGTGCACCAAAAGCGAACCGTACTTGCTTTTTCCTAAAACATTTTTATTTGGCCAACTTTACTAAAAACGTCTTTTGGTTTTGTAATTTTTTCTACATTTAATCATGTATCAAATATTCACCAAAAAAAAACTTCATTGAAATCGGCGGTGCCACGTCCGCAGCCTCCCCTTGTTAGTGGAAAGTAATCGTTTTTTTTTATCTCAAAATGAGACGCTCTGTTGCTCAATTAATTATGATCGAAACAATTAATCTAAAGACCTCTAGCTTAAATTCAATTCAATTATGTTTCACTCTAAGTCATTCCTTTTAATAAAATATTACAGTTATTTAGAGATTTTGCTAAATTCTCCTCTCTCTTTGAGCATTGAAGTTTCTATTCGTTGTTGTGAAGTTTTAATGAGGTACCAATTAGTGCCATTAACGTTCCTCTTTGCTTATTATCATTTTTACTCTTTTCTTAATAGTGTTCCGCGTGAAAAATCTATCCCAGAAGATCTTAGTGTTTCTTACTTGGCATTCAACTGTAATTTTTTAAATATACATTCAGTTTTATAATATTTGTTCAATTTTATTTTATAAACGATGTTCAGTACTCGATTGACACCCCCTTAAAATTCTCAATTTTTTGAATTTAGGGATGAAACTTGGTGGGACACAACTTAGCATTCTATCCCTAGCTAATTTAATTATCTTAATCATTTATTATAGAGGTATTTTTTATAATAGGCTTTGTTTTGTAGGAAAATAAAAATTTGTTTGAAAAAATCTCGTTTATTATGTTATTTTGTGGTTAGCGCCTTACCTAAGCGTTAGATCGATATTTTCTGCAGTATAACATCGCTTTTGAATCATAAAATATACCTCATTCCATTGTTTTATTACCTCATTCCATAGTAATTTTCGCTAAAGAAGTACTGGAGAAAGTTGAAGCATCGAATATGAGCTCAAATGAAACTTCATGCGACACAGTTGTACTCCACTAAGTGTCATCCCTAAATTCCAAAATTGCAGATTTCAAGAGGTTGTCAAACGAGTTTAATAAACAAAATAAAATCTATATAGTTGGTTCAAAGAGTCCTAAATATCATTTAAATGAAAATTAAAAAAGGAAAAGGAGTTTCTGTTATAAATAATCATAATCATCAGCAACCCATCACTGGGTCCTGGCCTCCTCAAGTAGCTTTCGTCAGCTCATTAGCTCAAGTGCAGCTTTCCTCCAGCTTCGAACACCAAGCAAGTTCCTCGAGTCTTCTTTTGCACCATCAGTCCATGTTTTATAAATGATAATAGATCTTATTATAAACAATAAGAAAAATATTGATTCAATGGTTAAATTTTGTGGTGGTAGCGTACTCCTTTTAGGCCAAAAAAAAAATGGTCACCTTACTTTGGCTAGTTAAGGAAAAATATGTTTTATTCAAGGGTCAACTGGTAGTCCGGAAGAAGACATATGTCAATGATAATATCTACAGGTTGTACATATTTGTATTATCAGTTAGAATAAAAAATCCGAAATTCAAGATTTTTCCCATTTTTATTTTCCCTTACCTATATACGAAGTATATAGTAAGGGGAAGTATTGCGATCGTGAATATTTTCGAATTCGAGTTTTCAATGGAAATACATGTTTTAAGGTCCCCTGAGTCCAAATGACCAAGTCTCGCAAAATGGTCTGTGTGTCTGTGTGTATGTGATCAGTCTAGCTCAAAAACGGAAAGCTGTACGATACTGAAATTACATATTTAAGGTTAGTACATGCATGTGATGTTACAGCAACATTTTCGTCAAAATCGACTAACCGGAAGTGCCAGTTTATATAATCGATTTTACACATTTTTACAATTTTCTCGAAAACGGCTCTAACGATTTTGATTAAACTTGCCTAAATTATTCTTCATAAAGACCTTTAACTTTTCATATATATGGTACATAAAAGAATCATCAAAATCGGACCAGTATTATCAAAGATACAGCGCATCAGACTAACCGGAAATAGCTATTATATCATGGATTTTACAATTTTTTATATTGTTCTCGAAAACGACTCTCTTAATGTGAACTATTTAAAATTGTACTAAAAAGATAGGACGGTAAGGGAAAGCTGTGTGATGCGCGCACCGCACCAGATTTTTAGTTTTTGAATTATAAATATTTAAAATAACAAAAAATCGACTCTTTTTTGAAAAATGATTAAAGGTTCATAGCTCAGAAATTATTTGCCCTAGAATACTCGAAAACGTGTCATTCTTTTCAGAATTACATGGGCTTTAATTTTAAATGTATCTTGACTTCATTATATTTACTGACATTAATGTTTATATATTTAAAATTTTCAAAAATGTTATTTTTTTTTTTAAAGACAAAAACGAAATAGATATATATCACATTAAAGCTTGTGCAATTTTGAAAATAATGAAACTTTTTTGAGCTGTCAAGGGCAAATAGTTTTGGAGCTTTATCGATATCAGTCGATAATTTTTTTTTTTCAAAAAATAAAAATGGAAAAAATCCGTAACTTCGAATTTTCAGCTCTCCTAGAATATAATACCAAATTTCACTCATTTTGAAAAACCTGGAGTCTAAAATTATTTTTTTATTGGTTGATTTGGTGTTGAGTTAGTTGGAAAGTCGGTGTTAGTCATAATGAAATCGTTGGTAAAGAGTCCTTATATGTTGGTAGTTGTATGTCGAGTTTTTTTTCGGCACATACTCTCTGCATTTGGTATGAGTCATCATACTGTTTCTATTTCTTTATGGGACTGAGATTTCCGTTTATTCGAAGAATGGCCTTTTTATCAATGGTTAATCTCGCAGATGATGTAAGTGAAACTTTTATAGTTTAAAAAAAGATTTAAACATTTAAAAGAATAAAAAAATATTTAAGATTTCACCGCATCCTGTTATATTTTATTTATTAATTCTCTTTGGATTTTTGTGTATTTAACTACTTTGGTGTTGTATAACACTAGTTTCAAACAGATATGTAATGTAGATTAGACCCTTACCTATAAAATCCAACTGTTAGTGATGTAAGGTCCAAATTGGTACTTACTACATCCCTGATGTTGACCATGTTCATCAGTCACAAAGTCACATGTTAGTGGTCTACAGACTCTAGACTTCGAGTGTGGCTCCGTTCCTGTCCTGAAAATGTTGGCTATATTTATATTGATTCGGTTGGGGTAACGATTCCGATTTTTTTTATATCGGTTTTGCTGTTTTGTACATTTTTTTTATAGCACTTTTTTAAATTCAATTTTCCAACCGAATTGTTTCAGAAAGTAGAATATTTCAATTGTCACGTTTAAGTATTTTGTGTTAATAGTTAAAAAACCAATTAACTTTTTATAACTGTTTTTTTTCAACGTAAAGCAACAATGTACTCATGGTAATAGAAATAAACAGTTAGCATAAATTATATGGGATGTAGCAGTTTTTTTTTTATGTTGTTTAGAGTTTTCCCATTTTTCACGTTTTTTTTTTTTCATTTTAGTTTTTATTTTTAACAAATACATGTAATTTTTCAAAATGAATTGATAATCTGAAATCAGAAAGGGTCATGTGTGAAGTGCATATGGGTTTTTAGAGCAACCCATATGTTTACCCCCTCGGAAATGGCTGCTGGTTCTGGACAGATTTACTGCTGGAAAGGAAGTACTATATCCACTCGCATAGCCTTAAAAGAATAAATGAGCCAATAGGATGGGGCGATAATGGAAAGCTAAGAAATAATAGCTGGATAAAGGACAGAGGGAGGCGAAGGTGAATCTGTTGGGAATTTAGTGGTGATCTACCCCGTCCCAATATCCTGTAGCTCCTCTGATGGATGATTTTAATATATCCCAATATAAATAAAGAGAGCGATGGCTCCTCGCCTTTGGATTTCCAAACCAATTCTTTTCCAAACCTCCTCCTCACTATGATAACCTCCTTCCACTCCATTTGTGCTACCTGCGACCCCGTGTCTATCTTCATCTTCAGCGTTTGCTCTTGGCACTTAGAGAAACTTATCTTCGACAGTTCATTCTTTTTTATTTTTAAGATATATATAAATCAAATCTCTAATATTTTAAATTATTTATTGAACTTGAAATCCGAAAAAAAAAAAAAAATAATCTTAATAAAAACATGCGAGGGACATTTGCCGACCTAGCTTTTCAAAATCTTGATTATCAGGATAAAATTACTATTACACAGATCTACGAGTAGATAATTATACTAAACCTTAAACCTTTATTAAAAATTATGACGGTTGGAAGTATTTCACTATATAGAAATTATTTGTTGGAACGTCTGTTTAAAATAACACTTGCGACATTACAGGTTATTTCTATCAAATAGCAAATCGCTTAAGATGAAATGGGTTCAATAATTGGTAATTATATGTAATATATACAGCATTAATTAATTATTTTTTATCAAAATATCTGCAATATTACCAATAGAAGGGTTTGATCAAAACGAGGAAAATAAAGTAAGAGACATGATAGATAGCTAATAAATAATAAGATTAATAAAAAAAAAAGTTTTTTTTTGCAAAAAATTAAAAAATTTATTGGTGTTCAAATATTTTTAATCATTTGTGATTTTTGCTAACCATCTTTCAGCCACTCCTTGGGACGGCTGTAGAAAAACTCTTGCACCCCAATTTCAATCTTGGCAAAATTATTAAATTTTTTCTGTTCAAGAAAGTGAGCCATAATACGAAATAAGTGATAATCTGATGGAACGCTGTCTGGTGTTTGTGACAAACGTTCGATCCCCTGAAGATTTTTCAATCTTCCTTGGTCCGACTGAAAGTACATATATGGCCAAGGGTTATCCTGTGTTGCATCAGCGTCTGTAATTTTTTTTTATTATTACAAGTATTTCGTAAGAAACCGTAATCTTTCTTGTTCGACTAAACTAAGGCTTTATTGCACGATTCAAATGTTTCAAAACAAGGTTGCTTAATCCTTAACGAGATAGTTTTAGTTATTGGTAAAAATTGAGTAGGCTTAAAGTTTCATTCCTTGATTTAGATGATGACAGAATTCTAGCATACAATTTAAAAATGTTCATATATTGACCGAATAATTATGTTTTTAGAAACTTGAAAATGACTCAAGAAAGTCGAAACGTCGTGTATATTTTAAAATATAATAAAATTTGTGTGTGTCCTATTGTCATATTTTATTTTACTACAAAACACACGTTATGCTCGTGAAAAACAAAAAAATATGAAGATAAAACTTATTTCACATTAGAATTAGAATTAAATATATGCAAAAACATGTAAATGTCTTAAGCTCAAAATCAAAAATAATAAGAAAAAATAAATAACTTAAAAATTTTATATGATGAATTGATATTATGTTTATATATGCAATTAACACTTAAAAAAAATAAATGCAAATATTTTTATTGTGAACTATAGATGTGTTGATTTGTTTTCCCCATACACGTTATATGTTTCTTTTAATTTTTCTACCTAACGAACTATTCTCAATGTATAACATTTTAGATTTATCACAGTATTTATTATATATTGTTTTGATCCATTTATTCATTTTTAAACGTCTTGGCAACTGTGAAACAGGAGAAGGAGGATGAAAGGGAAAAATATTTAAGAATTTACTTACACTTAGTTCATACGTTTTAGAGAGCCGCCTGATTTCAAAAAAGTTACTTAAAAAAACAACCTCGTCCTGTATTTTTCTTCTTGACGAAATATGATGATTCCTCGTTCTTCTAATCATCTGAACCGTTTCCGAAATTGAACTGGGAATAAGCTAGTGGATGTGGTAAAGTAGCTATAAATGGATCTTAGTAAAAAGTGATGGCTGACGGAACTACACAAAGGCGGGTCTTCGGCTAAAGAATGCAAGGTCTATAGTTCTTCGAAGCGAACTTCAAAAAGTCCTACTGGATTTTGATTTTTAGCATGATTATGAATCGTATTGGTTCATTATAGAACCCTTCCCAAACAAGCCTAATCGGATTCGTGAGAGAGTGGCAGAGCTCCTATCTTCGCTAACTGTGGTCCATATCGAAAGTTAAAAAAATGATATATTTCGGCCCCTTGGATTGCCAGTAGCCTTAACAGACAAGACGAATTCTCTATTGTTGTAAGGGCACTGAGGGGTGCATTATAGAATGCAAGAATAAGACTATGGATAGTTAAAAGAAATACAAAATTGAGATCCCTAAGTTAAAAACCAAATGCGGTATCAGAACTGTGTCAAGTCGTCTCTGGTGGGTAGAGCAGTGGTTTCTGGCCGGGTCTTCAAAAGAAGAACATAGCAATGTTAGTAGTATCGGGGCAGGGACAGATGAATAAGACTGAGGAGAGAAAAATAAAAAGGGCATCCAATGGAATGGGTTTGGAGAAAAATAGGACAGTTGAACGTTATCCTGGCCAGATCACCTCCTTGCATAGACCTTGGTCAAGAAAAAATGCTTCCTTACTAACAGTAAGTACTAAACAGAAGACCCATCAGTTGTACTGGTTTTTATTTGTTATTATTTTTTGGAGGGTCATTAATAGAACATGGTCAAAAATGTACTGACGTCTAGAAGCACTATTTAATTCTCAATGAAGTTTAATTCTTTATTAAAAGTGCGTTATTTGTAATATCTTTTAGTTTTGTTTAATCTAGGTTATCTTAAGAAGACTGGCGAATTTTTGTAAAAATTGAGAACTAAAATCTACTTCGAGGGCCCTTTGACATTTAAGCTTCTACTTAAAGGATATTATATTCCCCTCTTTCTACAGTCTTTGACCGATCTTCCGTATCTACCTATCATCTCTTCCCTGTAATTCGTTTCTTTTATTCCTGTATTCTCTTGGATGAGACCTTGAAATGGCGGGCTAAGCCCGGTGGGAGTCGAAGCGGCAGCAACAGATGGAATAATCTTTGTTCCTTCCAAATCAGCGGTCCGTTTTATTGGCTGGATTTATCTCTTTCCATGTCTCTTTTTTTCCATTTGCTCTCTGATAGAAAGATTTACAGAACCGGGAGCGACACCATTCTGCTTTCTGTTTACCGCACTATATTCTCCTATTTCAATATGAGCCGTGTTTATCTTGCCGAATAATCTTCCCGCTGTTATTTATCTCGCTATAGACGTCAGATTGTTACATGGGACGGCAAAAGGAATGCGACAGAGAGACATTGCATAGTTCTGATGAATAGACTTCGATATGTATTGGTGCTCTACAAACTGGAAAATTAATCACGTATTAAACATAAATTCATTTTATTACTTGTTTTAGAAATATATATAGAAACCGAATAATACAATCGCCGAAAACGCAGAAATTGAAAACAATAATGCCTTGATGCGAAAATTAAATTCAATAAACAAATATTGCTAAAATATACCAATTACAAATATATTCCTCTACTCTGCTCTCCCCTCCCCTCCCTCCCTCACTGAACTTCCACTTATCAAACAGTTAATGGTGCAAACCTAAAATTAGGGATTTTGATTTTGATTTTGAGTTACATGATTGTTATTTAAAAAACAAACGAACGTTAAACCCCGTTGATCCGAATTAATATGGACCGGACTATTCGAGATAACGCGAAATTCCGAATAAAAGATCAATCAGGCGAGTAAATAAGAATTGTTCGTATAAATGTTATTTATTAATATAATTTCCAAAAATATATAAATAATTTTAATAAACATGTAATTGAATGTAAATATAGAATTTGAAATGTTTTTAATTTTTAATTTTAATTTCATTAATTTAACATTATATGTTAAATGGATTAAATATTATTTTTTTATAGAAAACTCCTCATTTGTAGAAAAGCGAGTACTCCTTGGCTAATTTCAATCCATATTTTTGAACTACAATTAGTCTTTGAATACTCGCTTTTCTACAAATGAGTTTTTCTAAATTTTCCTTCGTATCTTTTCACTCTCTATTCTGACAACATATCTCGGCCGTCTTAGCCCACTTGCTATTAGGAAAGCAGTGTGAATGGACACACCAGATATTTTTGAAATATATCTATTTGAAAATAATAAACCAGCATGTAATAATTTGCAGCGTTTTGTGTACGAAATGGCTTGTACTCTATATTTATTAGTAAAAATTCTTTGATAAATAATTTAATTTTAAAATCATTCCGTTTCATTGCCCGATGTTTTAAAAGATTTCAATCAATTAATGCAGTTAAATTAAAAAAAACAAAACATTTTTTCGATGTTGTGAATATTTTTAACGAAGTGTGCTTAGGAATCAAAATTGCTTAACTAACTCTATAAATGTAGTTTTTAATCATAGTAATAAACAAGGATTGTATAGATATGATATATTACAATTTAAATTCGATCCGTATCTTTTTAACAAGTTACTCCCACTCGTTCTTGTGTTAATTAAAAAAAAAAAATAGGAACAACTGAAAAAATAAAATTATGTTCATTAACGATTCGACAACTAAACGATTATAGACGGTAGAAGGGAGGGGGGAGTGTTCCTTTAACTAACTTATTAATATACTTTTCATTAATCTTAATTACGCCATCGTTTGTCATAATTAGGAGTCGGAATGAGAAATGATCCTAAGCTCTAGGCCTAAATTAGTCATTATGGTTTCTTTATTACCCTCGAAAGTTGCGAATAGAATTTATGATGGGGTCTGTTCTTGGGCGAATTTTTAATTCCTCGTGTATTGTTGCTCTGGTTTTTGTCACCAAACAGTGTACTCCTTTAGCAGTGACGGAAAGCAATGTGTCAGGTCAATTATAATTGCATGTAGTTTTTATTAAGTTTTCAAGTCAAAGTTTCTGGTTTTGTCATTAGATTTTGCGTAGACCTCTTTTATCCGAACGGTTTTTGATAAGGCTTATCAATCATGAGATGCTTGGTTCGGCGATGGCGTAGGGCCTAGGGAATTATGTAGAAATTGCAACGAAATAAGTGTGCTGGTGTCTCTGCAATTGAGATGCCCGTCATATATTGACCATTTGTCATACCCGGGTCCTCTTACATTGTTTATACCCATCATTTGGAGTTTATTCTATTCGGAAAGGCATTTTTTTTTTTGTTGTAAAGACGTTTTTTATTTGGAGCCATCAAATAGTTTTCCACTTGCAGCTACCCAAACTTTGGAGTCTTCTTCTTTCTGGCTGTGCATAATCGCACAGGACTTCTACAATAGATTTTAGCTTTTGATTAGACCTTCCAATAGCTGGATATTCAAGAGCGTTAAGACGTCATCTTAGCAACCTCGTGTCTACTGCGACGCTAGTTCGGATCCGACCTTGGCGGGTTGAAGTTGATTTAGTAGAGGACCCACGAAATGAATCTCAACCTTTCCACTCTGGTTAGGATTGGGTGGCAACCTTGGGAATAGGAATTTTCCCTATTTTAAATTTTCCCATCCTTTTTGCCTTAATAGAAGTAGAAAATGACGTTAAAAACTCCTCTCTCCCTCCCCCTCCCCCCAAAAAAGCGGAGAGAGAGAGGGAGGGAGGGAGGGAAAGAGGGAGGAAGGGAGGAGGTGAGAGAGGGAGGGAGAGGGAGAGAGAATATATTTTTTTCCAGGACTACAGTTTCTTGACTGAAAATTAGTGGGCTTCTTCAGGTTAGAAACCGTTATTTTACATACCTTTTCTCTGTGTCCCCTCGATCCTACTTGAGGTTCCAAGAGATAAATCAGGCAGATGATTTACTATACTGCATATTTTATTTACTACACTATATATTTTATTTATTTTTTTGAGATTAAATAGAAAAATTCCTTACTGAATATTGATTCCTCTGGTATTTTTAATAAATACATATTTTAATTAAGGCACAAAGCTCTCTAGGTTTAAATTAAAAGTGTCTAAACATTTTCTCGTATATATTGACGTTTCGTCCTATATAATCATCAAATGTGTTTTAAAATATTGCTTATTATAAATTCCTGTCACAGTAAGTAAGTGGGAAATAGTTTTTACTATTTAAATATGGGCTACATGCCATTATAAAAATACTTTTATAAAAATAAATAAATTATTCTATAACCAAAAATTTATAACAGAGAGGCAATATTGGTTTATCGTTCGGCTCATTAGTATTTATTTTTATTAGTCACGATGTATTACGTGTAGTGCATATATGCATTGTATAAAAACAAAAGAATATTACGAATTGTGAAATCCAATGATAAACATAATCAAAATTGATTTACGCAATAAAGATATATATTGATATGAATTTATTTTAAAAATAAAAAAAATTATACATATATTTTTTTTTGCCAAAAATGCTATTACATTTGTTGAATTCTGCCCCTGGGTACAATGAGATTGGTAATGCCTGACCTGGTTTCTTTCTTGATCCGCTCTGCTCTGAAACACCATTTCTCTCAATTTTCAACTTTCATTTATCACGTTTATTATTTTCTCGCTTTTTCTCTGCTAACTCTTTCCAACGGGTTGGAGGCCTTATCCCTTAATAATTCGTTTATTGCTTCTTTTCTTAAATGAAAAATCAGTAGCCGTTATGAATTTCTTCGCTCTGATTTGGTGGGAAAATGTGATTTCTAATTTATTATAATTAGCCAATTGTTAAATTATAAGTATTATAAATAAATTTCTCTGTAATATAAATAATTCTTTAGAACTTTTACTGATTTTTTTTTTTTTTTTAATTACAGATTCTGCTCGTTGAAGGAGCGAATCAGATGAGCTTTCATTGGTGAGTTGATTTTTTTTATTATTCATGTTTTTGGTCTAAAACATGAAACCCTTTGTTTAAATATTCAGCCTACTACTACTTGGGAGGGAGGGAGGGGGGGGGTAAGAAGCCAATAGGGATTTTTTTTTCAAAGATACAATTAAGTGCTGTTATGGGTGGTTAATGCATATAAAATGTTTTTCAAAAGGAATATTGCTTAATATTCAAGGGATTATAGTATAAATATGATACAAACTTAAATGTTTTAGGTAGTTTCAAAATGATTCATATCTTTTTACTAAGCTTATTCTCTTTTTAAGTCCATAGATAATGAAGAAAATTCACGATTTTGCCCGTCACTAATGCATAAGGAGAAAAGAATTAACGGATCTCCAGATTGAATGCGAATATTGTAAATAAATATTGATTTGTCTTTGGTGTTGTCATTTTATAATGATTGTTTCCGTTTACATTTTTTTTTTTTGCAATCATTGCAAATAATACTTACTTTTATAAACTTAACTTACATAATAATATATACCTATTGAGTAGTGAATAATAAGTTGAAGAACTTAGTAGCGTACGCCTTCCCGAAACCATGACGGAAATGGAAGGATTGTGCTGGCGGTGAGTGGAGGGAGATGTTTAGGGGGCGATTGATGGTATCAGCGTCGTACGCACCTACAGGTTATTATTTTTAAGTAATAATCTTTTAATTTTCTTCTTGTTGTACTCGTAAGTCGTGAGTGTGTATTTGTATCTATCACCTGTTGAATAAATAATTATTAAATATGGCCCATTGTAATACAAAACAATAAAAAATAAATATCATGAAATATTACTAAACGAATAATATAGTGTATAAAATGTTCAGACCAAATCATCATACAGGATCATCTTATGCGACGCAGAATATTCGGAATATTTTTAGCATATCACTTCAACCTACATCTATCTTGTGAAAATAGTTTTTCTGAAGCACCTGTAAATACGCTATGAACATGAAGCAGGCCAATATATTCTACGATTCATCTCTTCCAAATAACGTTCATCTCCTTGTCTTATCTATTTTCTTTTTCTTTCTCTCTCTTTACTTTTTTTTCTCTACTTTTCATCCCGCTACTCCCCCTCCTCCCTCTCTCCCTCGCCGTTTTTCTATATCTTACCCAATACATTGCTCTCTGACAGTTGGATCTTGAGATGTGACCGAAGGGAATAATGAATTGATCCATTATTAGATTTATCTGTTGTAAATATAGAACTTGAATATGAACATCAGATGTTTATGATGTTTTAAATTATTGATTTAATCTTATGTTTCCTATCTATTTATTTTGAACATTCATATTAATCTCATGCTTATTGATTGATTAAATTGATGATTATGTTTCCATCGCCATTACTCCTGAGTGCCTTTGTCTTCTAATTACTTAGAGCATGAACCATCCTACATTCCTGATCTGATCAAACTGCGTTCCTCTGTCCACTATCTGAATACAAGATCCCAGCCTAGCGAATGTTACAAAATATTAACAAAAACATGATGATGAAGATCGGTAAACGAGTTTTGTGGAGAACTAAAATGAGATTCGTGGAATGGTTATACGATATTTATATTAATTCGAGAAAATACATAAGCGCTACGAAAAGCCACTTTTTTTACAATCTCCGAGTTCATACCCGTTGAAACGAGTTGGCCCCGAAAGCCTATTAGTAATCGCGTAAGAGGGGAGGAGGAGGTTACAATTTATACGTATATTAGAACCTTCCTAAAATAATACTAGCTTTGGCGAGGATAGAGATCCTTCGAGAGGTCCTTATTTCAAAAACAGTCGGTTTTAACATTGATACAGGCTTTTTTTTTCTTTCTTTTTTTTTTTCTTAGCCCCTTTGGGATTTGGGGGTTTGCGATACGGGGAAGTAGGATATGATAGGATCTCTTCTACTGTACAGGGTACATTTTAAGAGAGGGATGTGGAATAGAGAGATTTTTGTTTATTTATTTATTTACTTGAGCATCTTCTTCCAGTGACGGGGCTCACCGGGTTTATATTTGCGAGTAGTGAAAGATTAGAACAAACGCTAATATAGGATATTTTAATAGTCGACTACTTCTTCCCGTACAAGAGAATGGATCAGAAAATTATTTAGGTAAGCTTGCTAGATTAGGGAGGGAGGGAGGTTCCCGCTACGAAAAGCCACTGTTTTGAAAATCTCGGAGTTCATACCCGTTGAAACGAGTTGGTTAATACTTTTGTTCACCAAATACTTTACCCTCTCCTTAAAATCGGTTGCGTGTACTTTTCCTCCCCGTATCTGTTGCAAAGAAGTTTATATACAGATATATTAATAAATGAGAACATATAACTTAAGAACAAGCCGACCATTTATAATTTTTTTTTTGATTATGCTATTACTCATAGCGTCATTAGTGATCTTGGTAATGGAATCTAAGGAGATAGGAGGGTGGGAAAATCACCCAAAAATAAAACTCCTCCCCGAAATAATGACCTCAGCATGTTCTTAAGCAGCATTAGAAAGACATATCATACTAATAGCGTGCACTGACAGATCCAAACCATCTGTCGCACACACTCCGAAATAAGAAATGGCGTTTCTTGATTAATGTTTTTCACTGACTCGTCAACAAAGCTAAATCATTTTCACATTCTCCTTGGGGCGGTCTTAATGGCCGGAACTGGCAGTCAGGAGAGTTTCTGTTGTCATTTATCTGCAACGGAGTTTAATGTCCCTTTTAACCTCTCATAGCTCTTGCCTCAAGAACGCCAAGTTACTTTTTGTTTCCGAGGAAGGCGGGATCACCTCTTCCTAAGATGCAATAGTAAAACTTAGTTAATTTTCACATTTTCTTTCATTTTATTGAAACTTTACGCAATTTAACAACAAAAAAATTCAAGCAACAGCAGATTTGCAATATGCTTTACATTTATTTTATGCTGTTTATATAATTGGAATAGAGAGAAATGATTTATTGAAGATCAATGCTGCCCAAATACATTGGGTTGCTACACTACACAGCGTAATAATCAATCCTTAGTTGGACATAATAAACATTTCACATTCCTTTTTTTTTTCGTCTCCCTTTTCCTTGTTATCTTTTAATCACACATCTACATAAATTATAGTATTTGCATCTTCATTCGATTACATCATTTATTTTTTTCTATCTTTTGTTTATTATTGATCTATCGAACTACCTTCTCATTTTTCCAAAATTTTCTATTCCAGTTATTAGATAAGAAAAATCGGCTCTTTTATAAAGATATTATAGAAGGTAAGAGATAAATATATATATCATTGAATCATCGACATCGTGTGCTTAACCGATCTGAAACCTCCTTGTCAGATTAAAATTTCTATTGACCAGAACTTTGTGGGCTTCTTTTGGATGGAAACCATGATTTCACAGACTTTTTTTTAGCATACCTGGACATCCATTCGACATCTTCGACATTGATACCACTGGAGAGCAGGGCTAACGGTACTACTACACTGCCTTCCAAAAGTTCAAAATGTTTCAAAGTACAAATGTATCAAGAATTATATAAAATCCAGTCACAATAGGTGAATGATTTATTTTGTTTTATGTATATTTCTCTGATTCTAGGTATCCTTAAAAATTCTAGCTCAAGCGTTATCCACCCAAGCATTTCTTATAACTTTAACTTTAGTTGACGTACGCATGATGGTATAGATGGATCAATCTAATTAGAGATTGATAAATTATTTGCTATTTCTTTAAATTTGTTTTTATTGAAAACTAGTGTCAAATATTAATCATTCATCTTCAGTTATACAAACACAAAAATAAAAAAAAAACAGCAATTTAAAATACAGTTTGGTATTATACATATTAAATTAAATGTCAAAATACATATACTTATACATACTAAATTAAATGCAATATGAATTAGTATTATAAAACATTTATGAATTATGAATTTAATTAAGATAAGAGATCAAATGCATTTTGATTACTCACCAAGGTTTTAGTAGATTATATCAAAAATAATAGTTTACATTATTTTAAATTGCTGATTTTTGAATTTTTGTGTGTTTTTAGAACTGAAACATTTGAAATTAGTTTTCAATAAAAACAAATTTATTCAAGTGACAAATAATTTATCAATCCCTAATTACATTAACTTTTTTCGGACTGAATCTTCTTATTTTTATCCTTGCTTATCAAATCTTATTGTCATAAAAAAGTTGTTAAATAATATTTTTTCGTAAACCTTTTCATGAATAAAATATACTTAATACATTAAATAAATAAATACACTGAGCTATGAGCAAGTGTCACGATAATTTTAATATTCCATAATAATACTTTTTTTTCCAAAACCGTGGAGAAAAACTCCAGAATTTTTTTCTGGACCTCTCTGAAATTATTCTGAAATCCTAATTCAACTCGGACAATAAAAAAACCTACGGGCATCTGAATATACGCGCTCTGTATAAATTTAGGAAAGCATGTAAAGTCATTTATTAACAATTGTAGATTTTTTTTATTAGGCTTGCATTCTCCGATTGAAAACAAATTGACGGCATGAAAATATTAGAATGAAATCTTGATTTAAAATAATTCCTTTATTTTATTGAAGAACGGGCCTTAATCAAAGAACATAAAATGCCAATATTTCTCACTTTTGGCTATAATTAATCTGAAATAAATCGGAAATCGTTATTTTATATATATATAATGTTTAGTTAATTGTGCAGCCGAACTCATTTTAGTCCTAAATTATTATTACTTTGAAAACTAATACTATAATTTAAAAAAAAAATACGAATTAGAAAAAAATCAAAATTTATTTTGGGTGTTTTAAAAGAATTTTTAATAGTTGATACCTTTTTATAGTTAATTTAATATTTTTGTTTTATAACTCTTCTGTAGTGAAAAATTAAAGTTAAATGACTAACATTATTAATATTACTGTTTTTTTAATTGTTTGATTTAAAAAAATATATATTATTTCATGATTTTTATCATTGAATTCGACCTAATGAGCGCACAGTAAGAATAATAAAAAGTACAGATTAAAAACAAAATTGTATTGCTCGGATTAATATAATTCTCTAAAAAATATTATTGGCTATTATTTACTCAATAATCTGCCATATGATCCGGTTAAGATCGCATGCCGTTTATAATAATTAAACTAATATTTATATCCTTGCTAATTGTAGTATAATTATGTATTTGTTATTACAATTCGGTAAGTCTGTGGTAAGCTGTAGTAATTCCAATCATGCTGATTTTGATTTTATTAGTGTATTTGCATTATTTTGGCTATATTTTTGAATTTGTTTATTTTAAATTAGCTACAAGAGTAATAAAATATGCAATACTTGAAATATATAGATTGACCACTATTCACAAGCAATGCAGTGCGATCTGAAACTTCTTTCTGCTCTCCTGAAAAACTGTGCATATGTTACGATACTTTACCTCTGGGATACAGAATTATGATTATTTAAAACTAATCGGAAAAATTTCCCTTCCATTTTAGGTTTTCGAAAAGTTTCCACGAACGGTCCAATAACGCGAGAGATGGAGGGGTACTCAGCTATACGTTAAAACATGAAAATTAAAAGGAACCTCAATTAAAAATTGTTTGATGTATTTCCATGAAATATTCGTACTTGGTAATGGAAAACAAATTTAATTGGGAATGAATGCATGACAAAAATGTTGGGTCGTCCTTACTCATTTAAAAACTCTGATGAGCATTTGTGATGCCTGTAGGTTTCTCAAAATTGAGGGATTATTACTAGCAACATCTAAAAGGATAAAATCAAAGGTTATTTCAGCGAACAAGATAGAGTACATAAATTATATTTATTTGGCCAAACTATAAATATTCAAAAGCAATCATCCTGAAAATATCATATAAAAAAAAATATTGCACTAAAGTAATGACATAATTAATGAATTTACGAAAATGTATCAATAATGAGCCTTTTTAATCGACAAATAAAAAAAATATTGAACCCCCCCCCCTCCCAAAATTTGATGATTTACTTTTCAAGATACGTAGAATCCAAATATCTAATAAAAAAAATCCGTTCGTCCGCCGCACAGTGGGCTGTCTAAGCAATCTAGCGGGACAGATGTCAATATAAATGAATTAATTGTGTTTTTAGGTCAAAATTATTTTTACAAAGTTGGAAAAAGATCATTTTAAATCAGCATCGTTTTTGTACGCTATTAAAAGACAAATTTTTGAAGGAGAATTTTTAAAAGATGAATTTTTGAAGGCAAATTGAGATTAAAGCTAGATTTGAAATATCTTGATCAAAATATTTATTACGCTTTCCCTGTAATTTGGTAAAGCTACGATTGCACCGAGTCCAGTTTCGCTTTAAAAGAACAAAAGGAAGGATTGAAGGAATTCTTCATTTTGACATTTAGGAGGATCCCGAAGGTTGAATTTATTTTTTAAATGTTCATTCAAAATATGACTACACTCTTGATGTGAACTATTAATTGTTTTTTGGTCCCTTAAAAAAATACAGTCTTCACTTCTTTTAATCACGTTTCGCAACTGAAATGAAAAAAAATTATATATTTGCAAATGAGGAAAAATGATACAGTTGAATTAGGTAAATATGTATAAATACACGGCTTGTTTAAACAGGAAATATATATTTATATTTATATTTATATTATAAAGTTCTCAAAATTTTCGAGAACGTTATTGCAATTTGTATTTTAGTAATCTTCATTTGAATTTCTACTCATTTTGAAAAAAAAAAATTATATACAAATCTTTCGCAACTTTTTATGAATTCAGTTGTAACATTTTAAAAAAGCTTATCTCTAGGGTTCGAATCCATATTTTAGAAAAAAAATAAACCTAAAGGTGTGGAATTTATTAGCTGTCGACACTGGCAATCACAAATATATGCTTCCTTATCTTGGTTCGGGGGCTTTGCACTCGGCTTATATGGCTATTTCTTATATTCCTGAACCCTGATCTCTCTTTAGAATTAAATCACAAATATCTTCCATAATTTTTTTTACTTTTGTCCCGCTAGATAGTGTTGGACAGACCACTGTGCGCCGTCCGCGACTTTTTTTCGAGACTATTGGACCAATTCGGCAAAAAAGTCACAAGTCACCTGTGGACGATCATCGGAACTTGGCATTACAATCCGTCATTTTATTTAAAAATGGCAGACTGTAAGAGAAATTATTAATTAGAACTCTGCCATTTATAAAGATAGAGAAAAAATGTCGAGTGCAACGAGTTGAAAATTTAGATAAATAAATTAATTAAAATTAAAAAAAATGTGATTTTTTTTTATTACGTAATTTGGAGACTCTGCAGCGACCAGGAAAATTAAATGAAGATAATTTTTTTTTTTTATCGATCACCATTCTACCTCCAACTTCTGTCGGAAGAAAGAAAATCAGTAATATATTTCGAAAGACGTCGAATCATCAGTTTCATAATCATGGAATACTTCCAAATGCGCGCAATCTCGGGATATTTGTTCCGTTAGCTACATATGTGCCGACAGGAGACGTGTAGACACGTTTAATAAAAGAGCAAGTTTAGTGAAGTTATCACGGCAGGCGGGACTGGGCTTCTTATAAAGGAACTCAAGAAGGATCGTTATTCGGGTCAGGGGCCGCACCTGGAAGCAACCTGTTTACCTGCCCCCGATCAAATAAGTAGCATCCCTTTGGGAGGGAGGGGGAGGGAAGAGAGGAGTGGAAGAGTAAAAAACTTTCAATATCATTATTAGGCAGGAATATTATTTACATAAATAGCGCAGAAGAAATCATAGAATATATTTCGTATCAAAACAACCTGGTTTAATAAAGTGAATCGAAGCTTTGATTTTTAAGAAAAATCAATTATAAATTAAACATAAACATATTTTCTGCTAATCCTGAGGTGAGAAAAAAAAACCTTCAAATATTTTTAGAAAATTGGAAAAAATTGTCGACTATTTTATGACAAAATTACTTTAAGATACTGATGGACAAAATTATAGCACATCATTAGAATTTATATATATATATATATATATATATATATATATATATATATATATATATATATATTAAAAAGGTTTATAATTTATAATAATTTTGCTTACAAAAAATAGGTTCGGTTATAAAAATAAGTCATTTAAAAAGAAGATGTTTATTAGCTAATTTTAAAACAAGTATTGAGTATAAGATCACAAAATTTTAAATGATTATTTTTATTTTATTATTTTTTTATTTTATTATTATATTATTAAATTTTAAGGAATTTAAATAAATTTATAATTGATAATATGCAGTTTATAATTTAACTAAATTTGCATTCCATATATGGTAAATTATAAGATTCATTGTTATATTATAATAATATTTAAGGAATAAACAACAGTTATATAGAGAATATAATCATTAATTTCCTAAATTAAGTAATGATACATTACAGAGGCAACCTGAAGATGGGGCAGTTACCCCGAAACGTTTTTGATAACAATTGATTATTTCAATGAAACAAGAATTTTAGGATATTTCACTTCAATTTTTGAAATATTATAAAAAACGATGGTACTTCGTATAAATAGAAGCAATATAAAAGTTTATTTCAGAAAATATTTTGATATGATGAAATCCTCTAAACCTAGTTCGCACTAGAGACTTCAAAAACTGGTCCGTTATAACCGATTATCGGGTTTTAGTTATCGAATAGCCGGTTTTTATCTGATTGTTTACTCTGTCGGTTATAATTTTTTTTTAAAATCCAAAAACAAAAAAAAAAAAAACTGATTGAGCGAAAAATTCGAAATAAGCATCTTATCTTCTACTCACCAACCTCCTAGTGCCTCCTTGCCAAAAGTCTAACCGTTACAAGGTCCACAACCATACTTCCATTGTTTATTTCAAGCTCACCATTAACGCAGTTAGGGTTTTGAGGTTCACAGATTTCTTTTTAAGTCTGTGTGTAATTTACTTGAATTAATGGTCTTGCCATTGACCAGTTATTTGTAACATCTCCAGTAGCTGTTATTTGTGACTTCATCAAAAAATGTTTTGATGGGAAGTTATTTCATTTACAAAAAAACTTTTTTTTTCCGGTTTTTCCAAAAACCGGTTATTTGCATCAGTCAAAACCGATCGGTTATAATTGAAAATAACATTTTCACAATAACTAACACCCCTAATCCGTACACATCGTATCGCAGCTGTGTTATTGCAATTTAATCTTTTTAATCTCATACGAATTTTTTGATATCAGTGTTCTTATAATTAAAGAGTTTTAAATGTACTCCAAATTGTTCGAAGATATATTTTCTTTTGTTTCGCGTTTTTATCAAATGTAAATCTGAATGAAAAAATAAAATTTGACTTGTGACTTATTATATATTATTTAAATGGCCAATTCATAGGAAGCTATAAACAATATTTCCTATGAAAAACATTGAATCAATGGCCAGCTAAAGGGTCAGAAAATAGAATAGAGCCATTCATTCCCTGTTATTTTTTTCCCTTTATTCTGAGGGTATATCGGGCAGAAGAAGAGAAAGAAAATTGGCCGGTTGGAGGAGTAAATGGTGCGGGCTATAGTAGCCTGCTTTTTGTCTGCCAGCGAGCTGCCTCCTCCCGACTGATGAGCCGACCCTGACGTATGGTCTCAAGGGCTCGCACGCATCACTATATCTTGATGAGGATATTTTTGGTTTTTATAGTTCTTTAATGCTTTGAAATATACGATTGTACATTTAGATAAAATAAGTATTACAGCTTATTGACGACCAAAAAAAAATCACGTAAAATTAGTGATAGACTAATCTAGTCTTTACAATAGATAGAGAGAGGCGATAGAAATTTGCTTTATTCTGGGACTGGGTCCCTTCAGAATAACAAAATTGAACAAATATAAAGTAATTAGGGATTGACAAATTATTTGCCATTTCTATAAATTTGTTTTACTAAAAACTAGTTTCGAATGTTATAAATTCATCCTCAGTTCTATAAACACACAAAAAATTCAAAAATAAGCAATTCAAAATATAGTTTGGTATTATTATACATATTAAATTAGATTAATATAAATCAGCATTATAAAACATTTATGAATTATGAATTTAATTAAGACAAGAAATCAAATACATGTTGTTACTCACCAAGATTTAAATGGATTATATCAAACAGAAAAGTTTGTACTGGTTTCTTCTAGCACTAAACTAACAATGAAAGAAGGTGGAATGGTTGTAGGTAAACGGTTTAATGGTCGAGGTTTTTCCAGTAATGCCAGTGAGTAATTGGTTTTTGTGTTATAAGTGGGAATACATTTAAAATTGGACTATTGGATATATTTATTTGGCCATTTAAGCAAAAATCTGGATTGGATTTGAAGGATTTTATTATTTCAAGTGCTTCATATATATTTAATTTGAGGCTGTTTTCAACGTGATGTATTAATTTAACTCCTGAGTCTTTAATGAATTTATGGGTTTTTTCATTTCAATGAATTATAATTATAAAATTATAATTATAATTATTATTAAATTATTAAATTATAAAATTATAAAATTATAATTATAATTATAATTATAAAAGTTGGAATTCTCTGTCTTATATGCACGTATATGTTCCTTTAATCTCTGATTTAGCAATCTTCCAGTTTTTCTTCTGTATTTGGCTGCACAATCATTACAATTTAGTTCGTATACTCCGCTTTTTTGGAAAGGGTCTATTTTGTATTTAGGATAAGAGAAATATGAAGATAGGGTTTTTTTCTATTTTAAAATAGAAAAAAAACCTATCCTCATATTTCTCTATGTTCGCTGGTTCGCCCCTCGCCCTTGAGACAGAGGATGGAGTGACAAGGATAAGATTTTGCTTTTATTTTTTATTTAAAATAAGTTTAAAAATAAAATTGTGGTAAAATTTATTCCAATACGTAAATTTTATTTCTTCACACTTGAAATTGTTTTTAATTTTGGCAATGCGTTGAGCTATAAGATATTGAGTAGCAATCATTCATTATCAAACAGGAATACAACCTTTATAATCATTCAAATTCATTCTCAAGTCCTAATTGTGCATTTTACTTTACGCTGACCAAATACAATGATTCCAATTTTGTTTTAAAATTTAATCCAATAAATTGACAAAAAGCTCCTTGAATTTTACAGTTCACAGCCTTGAAATCCTTGAATTATGCTTGAATTTTTTTCTGCTACATCGCTGGACACTCTGTTGATCTGATTTTAAATGTATTTTAATAGGTATTTTTAATGAAGTTTTTAGTTTTTTTACTTACTTGAATTATTTTAATCTAATTATAAATGTAAGATCGACAATTTTTTAACATATTAAGAAAGGGTATCAGTGTTTAATTCATTTCGATATAATATATCAGGAGAAAACCTACCATAAAGAAGCCATCACTCCGCAAAACTGTGTAATTTTTCAATTTATGCCCTCGTAAAAAAATTCAGCCCTCGGCTAGGGGAAAATACGACGAGGAAAATATTTAATCAGTTTGCCCGTTTCCGCAGTGTAGCTCATTACACAAATCACTGAATAACCCTAAGTCCATTTAGCGGGGACATTTTTTTTTTCTCTGCTTTAGCACTTCAGTAAAACTCGGCACATTCGTTATAATGTTTGATTTAATTTAGTTAGTGCTTTCCCATTGGCGACAACTAAAAATTGGGCTGTACATTAATTAATGAGTTTGTGTAGTTACCTGTGCAAATATTTATATCTTTACCATTCACTCACTAACACGAAAAAACCCAACGCCGAAAAAAAACTTTTGCTTATTAAAATTGCTGCAATTATAAATTTATGTATATGTATATATTACTGTGATTTAGATATTATTGGATATCGACAACAAACGAGAGATATCCAATCTTCAAATTTTCTCTCAGAAACGTTCGCGATTTCATGAAAAACCCCTAGATTATAGTAACCTACCAAGACAAATCAGAACCACTCTCTCTATATCTCAGAATATAAGAAGAAGAACGAAAAGGACGTGGATGTGAGACCTACTCTCGGTGTCTCTTAATTTAAATAAATAGGAAGTGTTGCCGCTGGATATTCTTCTTCCTCAAGTCTGACATACATCTATTGTAAGTTTATATTTTGGCGGGAGATAGGATTAGTAAACAAGATATATATTAAAAAAAAAAAAAGAAAGTCCTTCTAAACAATAAATAACAATGCACTCCCCTGTCAGGAACTTTAATTTATCATATACTTTGTTATTATGTGTTTACAGTTATACTAAAGAATAAGTACTTTGATGAAACTGAGGTGATTTAAAATAAAATAAAAAATTACGAATCCTGATTTAATCAGGTATAAATATTTAAGTTGATATTGGTAAGTCAAAGTCTACCTTATAATCACAAACGTTCGGTTCTAAAAGGAAAAATAATTTTGTTTTCCTGTTAGGAGAAGTTGAAAAGAGAGCTCCAGAGGTTTTCAAGGGGTTCGTTGCAACCAAGCGGATAGAAATATAATTGGCTGCCGGTTGATACCGTTTCCAGTCTTATCGAGGGATTACAGAGTTTCCTTTAATTTCATTCAACGTAGTTTTATTTACGTATTATATGTTTATTTCATCGTCTTCTTTGCTCCTCGACTGGTCTCCACGATCGATCAAACACCGAATTGCTGAATACACGACGATCATCGAAGAGTTGGAGTATCGAATCATAGTATGTCATGATATAGTATGAGTGGCCTTTTTGTAAAGCCATATCAATTCACTCTCACAGGGTTTCTTATTCTTCCATTCCATTCCACTTGTGCTGAAAGTGTGCCAGATTCTATTCTATGGAGCTAATGCCCATTTCACTATTTCCCTCCAGTAATGACCTAGTAAACAAGATTTGCTACGACTCCTACGTTTGCACATGCTGGTGGAAGCAAATCCGTGATTTGCGCTTTAAAAATGTTTTAATACCTGCTGTGAAGGTTACACTCAGTCCGTTTGAATAATTGAGCTACTTGAATCATAGAATAATGTCTGAAAAACAAACCGTAATGTTTTTAAAAATTTGAGAAAAAAAAATTCGAACTCTTACGATATTATTTATTTTAAATATAACATGGATAAATTATAGATTTTTTTCTGTATCAAGTGTGATATATTAGTTCTTAACAGAGTGCCAGAGGATGATTGAGTGTAGAATTGAGTAAAGAATATTGGGAAATCGTGGATGGGCACTGATGTTCCAATGGATGCCCAGTGATGTCAATATACATGGAAATGAGGAAGCTGACAAACTAGTCAAGTTAGGAACGAACTGCCAGCAGTCGGCAGATGCAACGAACAGCGCCTCTTCGAAGCGGCTGCTGGTAAAAAATGGGAGACATTGGTCACTGAGGGTCCCATCAACACCAGCCTCCCACGTGCAATCAGCGTAGCCGCCTTCCATCTGAAAACTGGGCATGACTAACTCACTAGCCACCTCCTCCGTATCAAAGTTCTGACATCCTCCGAGTGTCCACTATGTGGTTGCGGTACAATGGATGCTGAACATCTGAAAGACTGCTTAGCTTTGGACCACACCCCACGGAATAAGAGCCCGGAGTTTGAAGAAGCACGTCTTTATTGGTCAGCGCGTCGCCAAATGGTTCAACTTCCAAGGGCGGGCGTTGGCTAACAGCAGTAGCATTTATTAGTTCTGTTAATCTTAATAACTTCTTTCAATACAACAACGTTCAGTAGAAAAAAGAACATTATTCTACTTTCTTAAATTGGTATGCTCCATACTTTTATAACTAATATTTTCTATCAACGTTGATGTTAGCCACGCATAAATACAGATAAAACAACTCGTATTTTCATAACAGGAGAAGCGCCGAAGGCTGTATATAAAGATGCAAACTGGGAATACGTAAAAAAACTTGAGTATCTGTGTCTACAAATAAAGAAATAAAATTTAACAGGAAATTAATACCAGGTTAAAAGCGGGTAATTCCTGTTATTTCTTAGTTTTGAGATAACACAGTTCGCGTCAACATTTCAGAAAACTGAAAGTTAAGCTACGTGTCCGCTTAAGAGCTTTTCACTCTCGAGTGCTTCCAGGTGAAACTGCTCTAAGTATCTGACAGCACGATCAGGTCAGGAATTAAGGAGCTTGCACATTTATTTGAGCAGCTCATCAGAAGTCAGAATTAGGTCACGCAACCCATGGAACCAAATTTGAATTTAAATCTCAACCAAACTATCGGGCTACGTCGATTTTTATTCACGTGGTCTTACCTCAACCTAACCTTAATCATCGTGCCAGGTCCCCTTTTAATCACGTGACCAATGGGCCCCGCCTTCTATTATCTCAACTATGGATTATTATTTTCGATATTCACACACACACACACACACACACATATCGTATCGATAGTTTTATATCGAAAAACAAAAGTTGATATTTCAATATATCGGACCTTGATATTTTAATCTTTTAAACAATCTTTTAAAAAGACATACCCATATCGATATTTCTGTTCCGATATAATTAAGATATTAATTATAATTTTGATATTTCTGTGCGGTTATTTAAGTGTTTTATGATTTTATGTTTCTTTTTTTTTGTTGAACCCGCCGTCCTTTAAGAATATTTTTATTTTGTCATTATTTTTAAATATCGGTTTCGATACTCAAATTTTAATATCGATATTACGATATTTCAGGACAAAATATCGAACAAAAATATGAATGTATTTTTAAAAAAATATCGATATATCGATATGTTTTCAACATCCCTAATCCCAACCCCTCCTTATCCATCCAAACACAGTGTTTCATTCCTACTTTGACCACTCCCGACATGATCCGACATTTTGTTTTTCTTACGATGTGAGTTACTTAAGGCTTTACATTTACTGCTGTTTGAGAGACTTAAGGCTTTATTTTAGAATAGCCTTCACAATGGCCAGAAACAGATTCCTCACTCTCAGAGAGTAGGCAATCACAAGATTTCTCTCACGATTTATTCTCAAGTGGACACGTAGCTTTGGAATTTTCAAAACTAGTGTCCTTCCTGTATTTCTTACGCATGCCAAACATGGCTGAATAAGTTGAAAGAATACCGGAAAGTCTTCAAAAATATACCATTGTGCAGAATATTTGGACCGAATGCTTCATGATTTCCCATCCACATATTGACTTTGTGGTGTGGGTTTACTTTTAAAATCCCATTTACCAAATTCATTCCTGCCAACTTTCAGCTCATTTAAAGATGTACTTTCCAGTCTGAGTTAGAAAATTCATATCTTCCATCTAGAGAAGGTTATTGAAAAAATCTACTTTTAACAGCTTATAGTTACAGCTGATACGCCCATGCCAGTGAACTTAATAGACTTATTTCTTTAATAACATAAAATCATTTTATTTGGACTTCGTGACTATATTAAATTATATACCTTACTCCTATACCATAGTTTGCTCTAAAGGCCCTTATCCAGTGAATATTATATGTACCCAGGATATAATAAAAAGGTTTATTAGCTCTAAATTAAAAGAATATTTTAGTAAAGCTAGGGTAGAACGTTGTTTATGAAGCAAAATAAACTAAAAATGAAGCAGGTATTAGAAACCATTTTTCTGTGTAGCATCTGTTCAAGTATTCTCTCCGGAGTAAAAAGGGGATTTACGTTATAATATATTCTGGGATGGCCATTGTGTAGGTGGAAACAATTTTAATGTTGATTGTTTTGCGTTTCGCTATGTACGACGCAATTGCGTCCACGTCGATTAGTGATACTTTCTATGCGATATTATAGCATTTATATCATGATCGTGTTGATTTATTTGGGTTATTACAAAAGAATATATAAAATATATTCAAATACATGTTACATTTTACATATATACTAGTATATATATATATATATATATATATATATATATATATATATATATATATATATATATATATATATAAATAAATTAATAAAATCTATAACCTCCCACTACACTGAAAATATTGGCAAAAAGTTTACAATATGAATTTATTATATTTATTTTTAATCGGTTCTAGTATTATTTCATTTCAGATACTATGTATTTCAGATAAACTATAAAAAAATATTGGGTATAATAGTTTTTTTATTTTTATAAAGTGATAATACATATAAGAAAATATTACTCGAAAAATGAAAATAAAATAAAATACTACCAGTGAAACCCATCAGGGTTAAATACTTGAGAAGAATTACTGTTTTTCGACCGACGGTTACACCAGGTAGTGATGTGGTCAACATTCACGCTAAGTTTTTCCTCATTTTCTTTGAAGGATCGAGTACTTCATTGAGGCTGCTTGGTTTATTGAGGGTATCTCTATCCGAGTTAAGCCATGGCTAATATTTTTTCCGATAATATTACATTTTTATAGGTAAACGGGTAAAACCCTGACCCTTAAACCGTTTACCTATAAACATGCTACCTATCTTTCGTTCATTGTTAGTTCAATGCGAGAAGAAACCAGTACAAACTTTTCTGTTTGATATAATCTATTTAAACCTTGGTGAGTACCAACATGTATTTGATTTCTTGTCTTAATTAAATTCATAATTCATAAATGTTTTATTATACTGATTTATATTAATCTAATTTAATATGTATTATAATACCAAACTATATTTTGAATTGCTTATTTTTGAATTTTTTGTGTGTTTTTAGAACTGAGGATGAATGTATAACATTCGACATTTGTTTTCAATAAAACAAATTTATAGAAGTGGCAAATAATTTATCAATCCCTAATAGATTGATCTTTCTATACCATCATGTGGATGTAAACTAGATGAAATTACTTATTTTCAAGACTTGATGTCTTCACAAACTTTCTATACCATTATAAAACAGTTTTTTTTTTTTTAACGACTAGAGAGATCTTATTACATATTATTTGGGGAAGGCTAGATAAAACGAGAGAGTTATTTCAGTTCGGTTGGATCGTTAATATGTAGATTTCTAAGTGGATTACGTCGACTCCGACAGGGATGCTCAGCTTACACAGGGGGTGGGAGAGCTGTTTTTGGCTTATACTGTTTGCCCACTTTTTATATCTCCTCATACTAATCTCACAGGTTACGCATAGGGGTGTCGGGTTTTTTTTAACAAGATAGACAATATTTACAAAACCATGATGTGATTGAAATTGATACAGTCTGTTAAAATAACATGATATAATCCGAAATATCCATATAAATATCATCAAAGAGGAGTATTGATATCATTTCCTTTAAAAAAAAAATCCTTAAATTACCTAACAAGGACGGAATCCAAACGAAGTTGGATTGGGCTTTCGCATGGTCAGTCTCGAAACGTGAGTCTCCAACTTATTGGCTCGCTATGGCTCAATAATCGCTGATTTAAAACGACCTCCTTTTACCCTAGATTTTTACTTTAATCTAATGGCTTTTTTTTTTTTTATTAATTTCTATGTTGCGAAAAGTGCATGAATGATTGTGACGTCGCGAAACAAAAGTCAACGTTCCCATACCGTGTTCTAACTAATGCGCAGTTTATCGATTATAGGTCATTATTTGACAAAAATCTATTGATTGTGGATTCCTATAGAAAATGCCGTCCCTAACCACCCCTAGCCACCCCACAACGAGCTTCAATAATGACAATTTGACAAAAAATAGCAAGTAAAAATCGGTTTTTAGTAGATAAAAAAAAAAAATCATGAGCACAAATGATATGAATTATGTGAATAACGAAATTTTAGTTTGTTTTTTTTTCATTAAAAAGATCAAGTTCAACCATTTACAACGACTTGTTATTTTATTAAAACAATTTAACACGGCCCAATTTACTATTGAAAGCCAGAGGAAATAGCCGAATATTTGATAATCCTAGTCGATATTATTCATTAGACTTCTTTACATACAACGGCGAACATAGTATATAGAAAACTATAAGTATTCGATAGTTTTCATGAAGGAAACGTATCTCCGCAAGCTGTGGGTTAATTGAAGAAAATCATGTAACTATGAAATTTGCTCGCAGATGCAGTCTAACTAAGACTAATACAGTATTAGCTAATTAATTAAAGCTAATGCACATAGCAACAAAAATATGCAATAGTACAAAACAATATTTGACGACTTTTTTAAAAGCTTCTTCAAAGTGCTTTAAATAAAATTAATTGATCCCACTTAAGAGGCGTGCAATCTTCTCTAACGATCGAATCTTCTTAATTCAAACGTACAATTCTTTAAGCTACATAATTTGGCTAGAAAATTCCATGATTGGCACTGTTTTTTTTTTTTTCTCCAAACAGAAGTGATGCTCGGAAAGAGAAATAGATTGTAACTGATGAAGCAGTTACCTCAAAAGAAATTAATATTTAAAGTTTGGCCATTGCATTAACTCACATAAAAATGTAAACATGGGGATACTGATAGGAATCAACGTTCTAAGGATTAGTTTTCAATATCCAGTAGTAGATAACTGTTTAGAAAATATTTTAATTTTTGTCCACTAAGGGCCTTTGCATACTTACCCGATTTTTCCCGACAGCCGGGCATCCAGTGCTAATTACCATAAAAACAACTGGCTAAATCCGGTTGCCGGACAAAACCGGATAAGTGTGCAATGGACCTGTGCACTGTGCGACACCGCTTCTGATTCGAGATTTCTGCATCAACACGCTCCGTCACAACAAACTCTTTTATTATTATTATTATTTTTATTTGTAATAGTAAGTATTAAATAGGCATATAATAGTAATTATATATGATATATAATATATATATATATATATAATATAATAATAGTAAGTATTCTTTTTTCAAAAACGATGCTTTTATTCACTTCCAGTTTGACTGATTTCTTAAGATAATCCATATTAGTTGAAAAAACCAATTCCAGAAAAATAAATAAATAAATGAAAATATAATAATTTGACTTGACAAATAGAAGGAAAATTTTCAATCTGCTCAAGGAATAATTATATATAATCATTGCTAATTGAATTAAAAAACGCATTAAATAATTTTTTTGTACGAAATTATCCATAGACAATTCTGTTTATTTGTTTTAGAGTCCAAAGAAATTTAGTTAATATATTTTTAATGTTACATAAAAACAAGTACATTTTATTATTATTTTCTAATTATGGCATCATAATTGGAAATTCTCTAGAACTTTTCGAGTAAGTTCTATAGCGTTCATTATAATACCCAGGATTTTTACTTTAAATTCTTGAAAAATATTCCAATAATTTATAAGCTAATCACTTTATTCTTTTCTTGATATAACCTGAAAAAAAGTTCAAGCAATCACGACAATCTGGATTTTTTTTGCTTATTTCTTTTTTCATTAAGGCTTTATTTTATGAAAGGAGTGATCGAGAATTTCATGTTTATAATATTTTATTTTTTAATTTATCAACATGTTGAAACATATACTTTTATGGTTGATAAAATTTTACTTTAGTTAATGACTATTAATTTTTGAGATGAGGTGTGAATAAATATTCCATTGTATTATTTATTGTACGTAATTAATTTATAAAATCGTATGGCGATTACGATGCAAATTTATATAACGTTTATGTGAAGTATATAATGAGGGTTATTTCATACAAATTTTCGGTTGAAACAAAGAAAGGGAAATTATGTTGCTCAAACGTTTGAACCCCGACTTATAAGAAATTGTCCCTCAATTTTATCCCGAAATTGCCGTTTCTTGTTAAATTAAGTTTTGATTAAAAGTCCTTGCCCTTTACTTCTCGACCCTTAGCCTATTTCTTGCATGAAGGGTTCACAACTTTAACAATAGCTCATCGCAGACGCTGCATCCTCCCCTAAATCACAACACAATTACTGCCCTATCAAAGTCTACCTTGTTAATCCCAAATTTTATCATGAAGATATTTTGTTTTTAATTTAATTTTTTTACGTTTAGTATATTGTCTAAGAAAATTGAAATTTTCGTTTATTTTATAATATTCTGTGACTATAGAATGTTTTAAATCTATGATAATCTATGTCTAAGTGACTATTAACAATCAATGATAAGTCTGTGGCTGTAACAAGAAGTTTTTTTTTGTTTCAAAACTACTGTCTTTGATGAGAATCGAAATAGTGTTAGTAAATTTTTTTTTTAAATCATAAAAAGTTCAAAGAAAAAATTAAGAATGTTCAAAATGATCAGAATTTAATTCTTACTGGTAAAAACTTTGGAATGGAACTTTCTGATATTATTCTGCGAAGCATATTTGGGTTTTTGGTAAAAAAAATCATAGTTTAAAAATGAAAATAGAAAAAAAAAATGTTCTCTAGGCTGCAACGTTAATAGTATGTATACAGTTTAAACTTACAGCAGTAAGACGTAAGATAGATTTTTTTTTTAAACATCTTACTTTTCTTCGTACTTTTATTTTAAATATTGTAATAATAGCAATAATAGCTAAGAGACTAAATTCTGGCGTGTTAAGGCTTGAAAATTTAATGTTTTTAGAGTAACTAAAAGAGAATTAGAACCTTTTTAACTAAAAGAAAAGAACAAAAGCAATTGAAAATTCAAAAATCCAGGAATGTTACTGTCACCAGAATATTTACAAGCTTTCAGGCATTTTGAAAATAACTTAAAAAAATTATCGATATTGGAATTTGTCACTTGTTAAAAAAAAAACACAAGTTAATTGAAAACAGCAATTTTGACTTCAATTTCATATTAAAAAATGTGTACAAAATTCAAAGGAATGCCTTGCACAATCCTCACGACTGTTACCTCACAAATTTTAACGCCGATTCAAGGACACGCTTGAAATGGGGTGGGTGGATTGACAAAAATCAAACGACAAGTGTCTAGTTTCATCTTATCACTTAAGGTATCCAGTAAGGCATGATACATTTGGATGGAAGGTTACTAATCCTAAACCCGTGGTAAGCATTTTTAATCAGTCTCACGAATGTTACCATTTTTCTCATTTACTTAATAAATAATTCCGATTTAAGTGTTTAACAACTTCGAATGCGAACTTTGCTTTCCACAAATTTGTTTTTTGGTATAGAAAATAATTGTGCACAGTTATTATAAAAATTTAATTTAATAAAAAATAAAAACTCCGACTTTGTTAGTACGTAGTCGATACGTAACTACATTCCGTCCCTTAGGACGAATAGGATTACAAGATATAAAAGTTATTATTCATTATTATTATTATTATCATTAAATTATTATTATTATTCATGATATTTATAATTTATGATCATGAACTTACAAATAATATATAAGAACGTTTTGAACATTGAAAACCGAAAATACTTAAAATATAATGGAATGTTTTTTTAATATTTTTTGGTTCACAATGCTTCAAAACATATACGGGAATTCACTGAGAAATTTGAGTCATCAAACTTATAAATCGGTCGTGCGGTTAGCTCAAAAAATCGTTAAGATACATTCAAACGGTCATGTTAAAAACATTTCTTTAGTATTTTGAGCTCATAATGTTCCAAAACATAAGCGGGATCACTACAAATAATTTGAGCCATTATACTTGAAAATCGGTTCGCTCAAAAACGTGCCTGCTGACGGCCAAGCTAAACACATTACGATCCCAGTGGCTTCACTGTTGATGGGTAAAAATACTTCAAAATCTCACAAATGTTACCTAACTTTTGATAACTTTCTTGAGATATTAGTACTATTTATTGCCAAAAATAGAATGTTGGTAATACCAGCAATTTGATTTGCTAATCGTGCTCATTTCTGCAATCCACGTTTGACCGATTTGCAGCTGCTGATGAGCGTTACTATGAATGTTAACATGTCCCTCACTAGAATATCAGTTTGTGAATTCATTAGTTTTTGATAATTTGATAATTTTTCATTATTCCGACAGATGTTATATTGGTTTCTTATTAATTGTGCAATCATTTCGGAACTGGATAGTCGTAAATAAAAATGAAAAGTTTTTTGTTTGTTGTTTATTTTGTGGTAATATTTGTGAATTTTTATACATTTCATTTATTTTTAATAGGCCTAAAAGTTAAAATATCGAGCCAGCTTTGTGAATCTTTTTGCAAAAATAATGTCAGATAATAATATAATTTCAATTTTTCCATAAAAATATAGAAAATTATTTTTTAGAACATGGTAACATTCGTGAGTAGGTTGCTTGCAATAAATATATGTTTTTAAGCCGTTATATTTTAAAGCTATAAAATACTATATGTTACTATTCAGAGATAGTCCGACGAGATAGAAGTAACCGTATCCAACCAACTTCGGTATTTTCGAATTGAGCATCTTTCTGGCCCTCCTCCCCCCCCCAATATATATATATATATATATATATATATATATATATATATATATATATATATATTTATTCAGCCGTATATATTTTTGTTTCACACACTTGTATAAATGTATGGGATTTGAAAAAGGGCTATAAATTAATTCGGACTGGGCCGGGCACCTGATCTCCCGTGAGACTCTACAAATCCTCCTACTCCCCACTGCAATACAAATAAGTCTGAACTTTTCTCATCTGTGCCCTGCCTGTTGTTAATGTTTTTCTACTGTTGCCTTTAATCAGCCTAACATGTTGTCTTTTTTATTGAGGAGTTTATACAATTATTTATCAGTTTTAGGTTATTCATATTACTATTACATTACAAGTTTATTGGAAAGTATTTTAGTAATTATTTCAATTTATTAATAATGAGCCAGGTTTCGGTATTGTCTGTAAATAAAAATAATAGTTAACTTTTGCTAATAAAATAAATAACGTTGCGATATAATAGGAAAATTCCTTGGTTACAAAAAAAAACAATGCTTCCAATTTGTTTTATTCATGAAGAAATTTGTTTTTTCCAACATTACCTTAAGGTCACTAGGTATAAAAAAAATCTGAAATATTAACTAATGTTTATTCATTTGACGTTTTAGTATATATCATGGTTCATTTTTAAATACATATTTAAGTCAGTTGATATCCGCATGATGGTATAGAAGGATCAATCTAATTAGGGATTGATAAATTATTTGCCACTTCTATAAATTTGTTTTATTGAAAACAAGTTTCGAATGTTATACATTCATCTGCAGGTCTAAAAACACACAAAAAATTCAAAAATAAGCAATTCAAAATATAGTTTGGTATTATTATGCATTTTGGTATTATTAAAGTAGATGTAATATAAATCAGTATTGTAAAACATTTATGAATTATGAATTTAATTAAGACAAGAAATCAAATACATGTTGGTACTCATCAAGGTTTAAATGGATTATATTAAACAGAAAAGTTTGTACTGGTTTCTTCTCGCATTGAACTAACAATGAATTAAAGGTAGGTAGGATGTTTATAAGTAACGGTTTAAGGGTCAGGGTTTTTCCACTAATGCCGGTGAGTAATTGGTTTTTCTTTTTTATATATATATATATATATATATATATATATATATATAGATATATATATATATATATATATATATATATATATATATATATATATATATTTATTTATTTATTTATTTATATTCAATTTGAATAATTCATAAATGTTTTATAATACTGATTTATATTACATCTACTTTAATATGCATAATAATACCAAACTATATTTTGAATTGCTTATTTTTGAATTTTTTTGTGTGTTTTTAGAACTGAGGATGAATGTATAACATTCGAAACTAGTTTTCAATAAAACAACTTTATAGAAGTGGCAAATAATTTATCAATCCCTCATTACATATTTTATTGTTTGCATTATAAAAATAATAATAAGTCGTTTAAAAAAAAAAAAACGATATATGCCCTTACATCTTTGGACTGCATTATCCAAAGACATCGTTACATTAGTAAAAAAAAAAAAAAAGGCACTTGAGAAATAGCGGTATATTTAGTTCAGAGAAAGTGAAACTAAATTAAGAATTGTTGAACCAAATGTACTACTTAGCCGATCTGACCTTCAGCTTTCAAGAAGAGACGAGATAGTGCTAGCCCGTCTAAGACGTATAAGACAAACAAGAATCTTCCACGAGTATCTTATGAGGATTGACGGTATCGCATATCCTGTCATAGTGTTTGGCGTTTGTCAATCATATGGACACAAGGGTCAGCAAATCAAGATGACCAGTTTTAAATCCGAAAACACGAAAAATACGTTTTTCGACACTTTTTGTAATTGATGAAGAAACGACTCGCTGCATACAAAAACGAATCGAAACTAACGACATGGAAAATTAGATTTGACGTCGAATGGGAACAATAGTAGCTTCTTACATCAAGCACACGATCTTTGGCGAATTAGCGAAGTTGATATGATTTTAAATATGAACTGGCTAATTTCGGAATCCACACAAACTAATTACCGTTAGCATAATTGGTTTTAGGTGGTATTGTAAAATGAAAAATTGTTTTATTAACCGACAGACAGGGGATCAAATCTATACAGAAAAAGTAAAATGTGAGAGGAAATTTTGAGTTTGCAGGGCAATCAATTTTATGCTCACAAAAGTTGTTACAATGCCTTCCCATTCAACGTCAAATCTAATTCTCTATGATGTTTTATCTGATTCGTTTTTTGATGCAATGAGTCATTTCTTCACCACTTGCCAAAATGTTTTTTGTCTGAAAAGGGGTTAAAACTTCATATGCCAACCCATGTTTATAGGAACTATTTTGTTTAGCTCTAAGTTTGTTAATAATCCCCAAGAGGTTATCTTTTTTTTTTTTTAGTACACCCTGTATAAGAATAATTTTTAAAAGAAATGTTTAAAAAAAATTAATTTTCATTTCTAATTTCTTTTTAATTAATTAATTTACTAAAGTAGGCATTATATCCCTTAGAATTCGTCCGGAGTAATTGAAAAACAACAGATAGGCTACCAATTAGCATAGCATACAGTCTATATTTATTTTATAGCCAACCTTGTCAATTACTATAATACATATTTGAACACTGGGATATTTTCTCCTTTTTAATAAACAAATGAACCAGTTTTGTAGCTGTTATTTCTACTAAAATTACAGAGAAGTAACCATTAAAAAAAAATTCAAAAGAAAAAAAAAGAGACTAATTAATAAATGATACATTCCCTCATATCGAAGAGAGAATATTGGGGTCGCAACACCCTGTTTAAAAAAAATATGTAATCATCATACTTTTTAACAATTTTTATTTCAAACTCCAATGTTCTACATTAATATTCGTGATCGTTTTCAAAAATTCATTTTAACGTTTAGAAAAATGTATCGTGAATTTGAAAGTGAAACATTAATAATCTTGAGAATATTTTTAAAGTTTTTGATAAAACCAATAGAAAATGTATCTAATTAGGTGTTAGGTTTACTATATATGTGTGTAATTAGATTGATCCTTCTATACTATATCTATGCGGATGTCAAAAGAAAATCTATCTAAAAAAAAAAAAAAAAATCAATTAATGATGAATTCAGTGGCCCGCTTACGAGATCTTTTAATCCATAAAAATGTTATGCTCTGCGGAAAAAAAAAAAAAAATCTACATAGTACAGATTCCTTAAACCTTTCATCGCATTTTGAAACTAACTTTTAAAGCTTAATAAGGAAAAAGGTGGAATTGTTCTTACACGAATAGCAATGGGAAAATGTCGTGTTGCTCTAATGAACTTTAAACCGTTTGCACGTTAAAACCCAATACCACTTAAGCGCTGCAGATTTTGTGAACTTCAAATCCCTAGTTCTGAGATTATTCCTTCTTTTTTTTCCGAGAACTGTAGCGGTAGAGACAGAGTTTAAGGGCAAAGATCACATCTTTGACAATTTTCATCATATCACAGTGATTTTCTCACTAAATGTTAGCCATAGAATAAGTAATATTAGACTTCTTAAAGCACCGAAGTATATCAAAAATAGAGTTGAAAACTCATCATTTAATTTAAATTTACTGGTTGTATAATACTTAATAAATCTATAAAACGTAATTAAAAACAAAAATTTACCTTTTTTCCTTGTTTAATTGTTTTAAACATACCAGGTTTCCGTAATTGAACAAATATAATTGTTCTTTAACGGAAATAAACAACGTTGTAAAATTAATTTATCCGTTCTTTGTTTAATTGAGCGGACATTGAATTCAGTGAGCGTGACTATTGCAGCAGGATTTTCCTGTTGCTTTTGGAACGATTTCATGGAAATATATTATTGCCATTTTAGCACGATATATAATTGTTTTTAATTGAGTAATTAGGATGGTCTTGTACCTTGGTTAAAACCGTTATTTGAACAATTTTTTTGGTTTACTTAAAAAATTAAAATTTTTATTTCCATAAAAAAAGCTGAACGATATGAAAGATGCCAAGAAAATGCAAAACATCTTGCCTGGAGCTTGCTATTTGAATTTTAATAACTTAATCTTCTTAATCTCTTGTTGTTATAAGAATCTTCAATTTGTAAGAAAAGTATGATTGGAGCCTGTTTAACCTAGGTCACTTTTTCAAACCCTCTCCCATGTTTTTTTAGATTAAATATTTAATTACATATTAAATCTATTTTATATTGTTATTATTAATAATTGAATATATGAAATCATTGGCACCTAAAATGAATAGGTTTTTAACAGTGTAATACATGATACGGGTCATTACATTTCAAATCATCCAGACAAAAATTAAAATGAAACCATGGTCTCAGATTTTTTTTTTTTTTTTATTTATTCCATTTCTCATCCTCATGTAAAACTTTATTTTGATACCTTGAATACTTTTTGTATTAATTTTCCAAAATGTATGAGAAAAGACATTATTACATTTCCGAGAACTGTAGCGGTAGACATATTTTGAGGGCAAAAATCATATCTTTGACAATTTTCCTCATATCACAATGATTTTCTCACTAAAATGCTCTGAACAGCCTATATATGATAAAAATACATTTAGCAACGCATCTATTTAATCGTGCACTCATTATCAGTCCACACTTTTAGACTTCATGACTATTTTGAAGAAAAAAGGTAAAAAAAAAAAAAAATTTAGATAAAAGGTACTCTAGAAATCAAAGTATTTATTATTTTAAAATAATCCTTACGGTATGAAGTAACAGGATATGAAGTAAAATTGGTGTTTTTTTACTGCTATTGTGTTTAGTTTAGCATTACCGAGAACTGTAGAGACATAGTTTAAGGGCAAAAATCATATCTTTGACAATTTTCATCGTATCACAATGATTTTCTCACTAAAATGTTCAAGAAATTCTACGAAATAAGATAAAAATATATTTAGCAACACATCTGCACTCATTATCAGCTCAAACTTGGAGTTCATAAATATTTTGGAGAAAAAACGTAAAATTCAAAGAAAAGATTTTAAGTAAAAGAGATCAAATAAAAGTAATCAAAGTATTTATTGTTTTAAAATAATGATTGGACGATAATCTAACAAAGATTGGGCCAGACTCCTTTGGCTATATATGTACATCATGAAAGCTGATAAAAAAAGAATTGTATTCTAAAATAACCTTTAAGGTGTGTACTAATAGGATCTGGAAAAAAATTGGTGGTTTTTTGATTGCCATTGTTTGTATTTTGTCATTATCTAGAACTGTTATGTTAGAGACATAGTTTAAGGTAAAATATCGAGACTGTGGCAATTTTCATCATACCAAATTGGTTTTATAATTAAAACGTTCAGTACAGCCTACAGAATAAAATAAAAATGCATTTAGCAATCTGTTAAATAATGCACTCATTATCAGGCCAAACTTGGACTTCGTGAATATTTTAAAGAAAAATGTAAAATTAAAAAAAAAAAATTGATAAAAGGTGCTCCAGTAATCAAGTTGCTTATTGTTTTAAAATAATCCTTAAGGTAAAACTTGTTTGTGAAAAGCCAGAAGATGGAAGAAGTAGGGTAAGGCGCGTCTCTGATGGCTGGATGACGTGGAAGATGATCTGAAGGCGATAGGTGTCTACCGCTGGAGGCGCTTTGCGTCTGACAGGGATGAGTGGATGAAGACATTAGCAGAGGCCATGGTTCTTCAAGGACTAAAGTGCCTAGCAGTCATTAGCATTTAATGGTCTATTTGTAGTTTTCTCATGAGAATAACATATTAAATCTAAGTTGATTTATCCAAATAAAAATTGAATTACACACTTTTTTTACATTATATTGAATAGAAAAAACAACGGAATAGAAAAGTTCCAATTATCCATCATTTGGAACTAAGAACGTTCGAATTAGTCAACTTCGACTGAACTACCAACAGTAAAAAATGGTGTACCACATGCATTGTAAGAATCTCGAAAGAAAATATGTGGAACAAACACCCCAGTAACTTCGTAGATGTGTTAATACACACAAATATACATATTGCCGAAAATGTAATAGAAGACATAGTCTAAGTAAGTAGCTGTTGAGTTCATAAAAAAAAAAAATAAATAAATAAATATTAAAAAAAGGAGTGTTTAATTTTTAAAATGCCAATGTTTTTAACCTGGATAATAATATACATTTAACACTAACTTTCTCAATGATCCGCATTGATAATGCGGAAAATACAGTCAATAGTAAGAACGATTTATTGAAATTATTTTGTATGCACCAGAGTATACTTAAATCATTACTATAATTTCTTTAATATCGTATTTAATAGTTGCTTATAATACTTTAATATAACCGGCTCTAAGGTTCCAGGCACTCCAATGCAGCTTTCTGTCAGGTACTCTCACATTATTTTTTTTAAAATTTTTCAATTTGTTGAAGTATCATTTTTATATGAATAATACTATGAAACTACAATAAGTTGTAACATTTTTCTCGATAAAAAGATTATTTTTTCCTCTTGGGACAGCATCTTTTATTTACCGCATAGGGCGGGCACTGGCTTTATATAATAATTAATGTTCGACGCACTGTATATTTGACTGATTGTTGTTTTAGTATTTATTGTCTTAGCTGAACATTATTTTTTAAATCTGTTATTTTAATTGATGTGCTTTCTATTTTATTTTTACACTTAATGTGGTCTTATTTTGTGGTTTTGTTTATATTTAATTTATAATATGTATATATAGTATATATATATATATATATATATATATATATATATATATATATATATATATATATTAATAAAATAAAATATAAAATATAAATTTATAAAATAAATTTTTTTCGGTTGGCACTATAGACTATGGAGATCTTTAGCCGCGCGATGTGGTATTCATACAGACATGCATTGCTTGTGGGAGAACAGACAGCCTAGAGGGGGTCACCCAACCTCACGTTGGTATGAACCATGGCTTCAATGGTAAGCGGCAGTCTATCCATAGCTCCATCACCGGTCCCTTTGGGGCCAATTCGGCAGTGTCCTTCCCAGCGACTCACTCGGGTTCAAGGACAGTGACAAACCGGTCATGATCCACAGATTATGGCTGTTTGAAATCAGTAGGCGCTCAAGGACCTATATTTCTTTCCCAGAAGCAGACCGTCCTTGGACTAAATCTCCGGGCGGCAATTTTACGTCCTGGAAAACCTCACCGCGATTCGCAATTTAGGTACACGGGCTAGGACCATCACTCCTACGCCCGGCCTATGTGAGTTGCCTCCAGTAGGCTGACAGACCTCACATACTGGAGTTTTACGAGCATATGGGTTGGATTTTATACTCCTTGGCCGTAGCATCCATACGCCTTTCCAGTGCCCTGCGATCTAAGCAGTGGTACTAAGAAGTAACCAGTAATAACCAGTAAGAAGTGCTTAGTCTAAAAGTTGAGATATTTTATAATCAGGCCTATTTTGGTTTGGTTATCTATTTTAATATTTATTTTTTCCGAATTTGAATCGGGTTCCAAATTATTATAAAAAAAAAAAGGGATCAAAATGTTTATTAAAACTTCAAAACTGTTGACAATTCATTGACCTAAATTACGTGAATCAAGTATGCATTATATTAATATAATAGAGCTCGAACAAATAAATTGTTATGGAACTGCATTCGTCGGAGTAAAAAAAATATATAGGAGACGTGACGTATTCAGAGGCAAGCCATGAAGTTTTTAATACTGCATAAGATTGGGATAGGATGCTAACAGTTTCGCGTCCCAATTTAAAATGTTGCATTTCAGTTGGTAGTTTATCTTGTTATTTAATATTCAATTATAACTAAAGATGTTGAAAAGACTTATAGAAGAGATGACACGTGCTACTGTCACTGATAAGTTTAGCAGACGTCGCCACTCCCAACCTTCGTCAAATGGCCATAGTCAGATAGGGACAAGGGACGGCAGAGAAACACCTTATCTGTCGGCCTTGTCGAGAGTGGACAGCAACCTTTCCAGTTCCCGGACCCAAAAGTAAGATATATCAGCTCAACCTGCTCCCGTACAAATTGCTCAAAATAATATTATTTCCTTCAATTTTATTGACGTGTGTACACACACACACACATACACACATATCGACGTCGTTTTTTGAAAAAGGCTTAAGCACCAAACATTTGAAATTTAGGATCTCTGTATTAAATGTTAATAAAACTTTTGAAGTAAGTTTATTATGACCTTCAATTAAAAAAACCCATTCGTCTTACCAATTTAGACCAAAATCTATTATGGTATTTAAATGAATATGTAAATATGAATATGAATAAATATGTAAGTATTTCATTATATTTTAATATTATTTTTTATGAAAATCTATTATGACCTTTAATTAAGATTCCCAGGATTACAATAATTTCCTTACTTCGTATAAGGAAGTAAAAATAGTCAGAATAGATTCAGTATTTCTTAATTATTCTGATGGTATTTTCTGATTTCAAAATAAATATGATAAATTAATTACTAAGATAAAAATATTTATGGATTTGCATCATATACCTAATTGTTATAGTTTGTAATGTTCATTAAATTAATAATGGAGTGGGTACATTAGTGTGAATGTAGTAAAGTATTATAAAGTGGGTATGATGCTTTAATGAGTTGACGATAAAAAAAATTTAGCGGGATCTTTATCAGATTACCTCCTTGCACAACCGTTGGTCGAGAAACAATGTGTTCTTACCAAATACTGAACTCAGAACCTTCATAGGTTTTAGTATAACTCTCTCCTCCCTCTCTCTCTTTCTCTCTCTCCCCCTCTCTCTTTTCTTTTTAAATTTTATTTGGTCAAATTTAGCAATGATAAAGTTCTTCAACAATAGTTTCTGCAATATAACCCCCGGAAGGACTGTTTCGTAGGTTGGCCATCTTCAGGGATCAATGGAAATAGGAAGTTGATATCAGTTAAAAGCAGGAGCAAATGGACAATAAGGAAGTTGGGCACGGGGCGGCTCCATTGGGACAGAAACCTTTTGGAGAGGAGCAGTTGTAACAGTTCCAATACGCTCCGTTACGCTTATCCAATCTCAGCTGGTGCGATCGCTCCTAAATTTTGTCGGCCAATAGCCTTAGATATCTCGGCAATAGTCTCTTCCCCGAATAATGTAGTCCAACTAATTTCATTCAGATGGTACTGTCATTTAGAAATAGTCCACCTTTGATTGTTTTTGAGCTGTAACACTTTTGGGGATATTTCGTCGACTCATGCATTATTACTTTGTTTCTTGCTGTTACTTTGTTTCTTCATAGTTTAAACTTTTTTTTTTTTATAATGTTCTTTTCAGGTGGCAAACACCATTGCGAAATTAAAAAACAAACAAAAAAAACATACATTTTACTAGTCAAATATTCTTTAGATCTAATTACGCGTAATTATTATTATTATTTTTTAAATAAGATGTTATACTGTCAAATATTTACTATATGCCACATTTGGCATTCCGAAGGTCGCGCCCGATCTGAGAGATCATCCATTAATGTTAAGTCTTTGCCTCCAATTAGTTAACATTATGTAGCATTGGAGTGTTTGATCAAGATTCTTATTTTCTTTTTAATTGTTCTATTTCTCCTGTGTTTTAAGTTATTCTATACAAAAACATAATTAGATTTACTGTAACAAAAAATATTTTAAAAAACACAATATTTTAGTCTAATTATTTCTCATGACATATTAAGCAATTAAAGAACATTATCAAATGACTTCCTCGGACAAGAATGGGTACGTTATATGTTAAAAATTATCTTGATTTTGTGACGGTTAAGGTCTTTAGGTCATAAGAAAATTATATTTTTTATATCTTCAACTGAAGATACCACAGATCTGAAAATTCAGAACGAATTTTTCCAGTTATATTTTAATATTAAAATATATATTGAAATCACTTTTGTCGAGTTTCTTATACGGTTACAGTGGATGCATACTCGGACGAAAATGAATTCGTCAGAATAGTTCTGATTTGTTCTTTAGCACAGTGGTTTCGGTGTAGGCATGTTATTTGTTTGCTTTATCTACCAACGAAGATGGAACCCGTAAACGATGCATATTTCTTTGATAATTCTGCATTAAAGCATTTATCAATAAGTAGAGGGGGAGAGGGAAAAGATATGCTAACGGATTGTTGGCTGCAAGAGACAATAAATGCTCTTTCAAGTTTTAGTACTTCTTTTAAGTCAACCAATTAAGTTCTATTGCAGAATGACACCTACAACGTTGAGATATATACTCGCGGGTATTGATGGAAGATTCCGATTTGGATATAATCATTATTAAATACAACAACGTCAGAACTAATACGATACATCAAACTGTGTTGAACGACCAATTAGTTTTGAGGTTTTCGTGCATAATCTGCAGAGGCGATTGGAGGCAGTGTAAACACTTCCATTACATTCGCATTGTTTATTGTTCTGATGAACTCGTCTGAACCGTCAGTTAGTACGATAATTAGTTATGTAATATAGATTAGACGATAAAAAAAATTTATATTTAGTAGTGGACATCAGTAAAATACATATTTAATTTATCGATTGCCTAAATTAAATGTCAATCAATGCTATTCGTGACAAGCAACTTTACTTATCTCTCAAAAAATAAGGCTAGGGTCCGATCAACCCGAGTCAAATGTATTATTGAAGAGCACACGCGCCACCTAACTTCGGATACCCTTATCTCAGGTACCAGCCTGGCTATCGACAAAGCGGTATTATTCAGTTAAGCGGCATTTTAAAAAAATACGTAATAAATCAGGACATATCAAAACTCTGGGTCAGTTTGACCCATCCTTACCGTTTATGCGAACAAACATTTGCTGTTTTATTGCTGTTTCAGCAGTCAAATGATTGTCGGTTTTTATATTTTTTTAGAGTCACAGTGTACCGACAATACCTATTTAACACTACTCGAAGAGTTATTTCTAGAAATGCACCTCCAAGAGGAGGAATCAGAAGATGATGGAAAAACCTCCATTGGAGATTTGACTTAAGAGATAGCGGATGGGCCAATATCTAATTATGGTAATGCGAGTTATTTGTTTTGTGCAGAAGAAAGAATAATCGAAGATATAAATCCAACAGTTATCGGCGTAAATTTAGATTTTGGAAAATATTGTGAAACTGTTTGGTGCAGATTAGCATTTGCAGCCGAAATATTAATGGACACCAGCTTCCAATTTATTATAAGAGAGCTTTCGACCACCATAATGAAGCTGAAAAATACAGAAGAGGTACTTCCTGAAGAATCGCCATAAGAAAAACAGACCTGTGTGTCTATTTTTGTAATTTATTGCAAATTATTTATTTCTACTTCGTATTTTTTTTTTTACATTTACATTTTTGAATTTTATTCTTCCAAAAGTCTACTAAATAGCACAAAAATGAATATTTATTGTTGTCGGATCAGATTGACCTAGCCTTATCATTTGTGTTTTACGCTCAAACCTTACCATTACAGCCTTAATCTTGTCGCTCTTCTAAGATTTGATCATTCCATAACGGGCTTAGTTAAGTCCACCTTAGTTAAGCGAGCCATTTTGAAAATATATTTCCATTTAGTGGGGCCAAACTGTGGACAGCTTAACAGTTAAAAGGCAGAGCTGATTGGGCAGAGACTGGAATGGTCTGTGGGCAAGTGGTTTCCTTATCTCCTATCAACCATTTCCCTCTGAGCTGGAATGAGCTACAATCTTGGCTATTGTCGGCCGAGAGTTATTGCTCCAGCTCACCGATTTCCTCTCTATCCGAGACCCATTCATTAGATTAAATTCAACGATATGGGAATAATGTATTGTCCTAGTTGGACATCTTAGCGAACAAACCGATCCATCGATTTCCACATTCAAACTAGTGCCAGAGAATAAAACACTAAACTTTTACTTTAATTAGATTATTATTTTATACCAAGTTCGAGTTCGCTCATTGCATAAACTTTATTTTCAGTTCTACTACACCTTGTCTTTGTAAAGTCCAGGATATCCCTTATGTGTTCTATTTGTTTCATGTGCATTTATTTATATGAAAAAATAAAATACGCGGCAACTAAACTAAAGGGAAAGAGTGATTTTTGGAGTGGACGGAGTCAGAAGAAAACCCCCAATATACGAAAAGCTGATATCAGGCATGCACCAACACTTTCCGACACGTTGCGTATAAGACAAAATATTCTTTTCTAGAATGTCAAATCGTCTTATCTGATACACGACGTGTCTGAAAGTGTCGAACACGCTATATTGACGTTCTACGTACATTAAAGAATAATTATCTTGTTGGAAATGCGCCGATACCGTGCCGTGTCGCATCGTATAATGTAAATCGCCTTAAGAGTGCAGTTTTCATTATTTGTTATCATATATATTTTTTATGTTGAATCCGAGCGGGGAATAGATTATATCTTTTAATTATAATTTCGGAGTCTGATGATCAACCAGTGGGATCTTGTATCTCTTTGCAATCTGTTAGGAAGAGATGTTGGGGAGACGGGAGGGCTAACTACGTGACCAGGGCTTCTGGTTGGGCACGTACAGCTAGGATCTCACTTTCAGACCCCTCCCCTCCCAAAAAAAAAGAAAATACTAAAAAAAGAAAACATTCGAAAGAAGAACTCTGAATTTTTTTTTTAAATACCCCTAATTTGATTCCTTGAGAGAACATTTAATTGTCAAATAAGTAGGGTGATGTAAAAATAATCTTTATTAATAGTTATAATACTCATTTTATTTTTTCCAATCCTAAAATATAGGATTGTAAAATATGTTGAATTTTATCATTAACAATAAAATTGATCAGTGAAAATCTGTCCATTTATGTATTTATTGAGCTAATTTATTTTCACTAACTTTTATTTCGCTTCGAGTATCGATGCTGAATTTTTGACCCATCATTAAAATCACCAACAGTAGCCACCAGTTTATACTCCAATATTTTCACTAATAATTAAAATATAATTAATTCATTAATTAATCGTTATTTTCATGAAAATAATCTGAATTATCAATGGCTTCAATACTAAATTTAACCTCTGAAAATTTTCATACATGAATAGAAACTAGCAATGCATTAAACATTATGATGATATGGATTCATTTATATTAATAAACAAAATATCTGATGTGGACACCCCATGACTTCCTTTTACACCTATTAAACTATAAATCGGTGGCTCAAAAGTGACGCTGAATTTGGTTACTAGTTTCTGAAGATAGCAGTATTATTTATATTGTTATAAAAGTCTAATTTACCAAATTTGAGAAGTTTTACATTATATTTTAATATAATTTTTGACGAAAGTCAAATATAACCTTGAAGTAAAGTATTACTTCCGGTTTTCCAATTTTAACCCAAATTTATTATGTTATTTATATTAAAATGAAAGTATTATATTCAAAATTTGAGAAGTTTTGCATTACATTTTAATATAATTTTTTATGAAAATCAATAATGACCTAGGGAGGTTCTCAACTAGATTTTACAGTAATGCTAATACGAAATTTTAACTTTCTACGGCTAATCATTTTTGAGTTATACGAGATACGAACGAACGTGCAGACGTCACGACGAAACTAGTCAAAATGGATTCAGGGATGTTCAAAATGGATATTTCCGTTGAAATCTGAAAACCGAAAATTTTCGCGATTATAATACTAATATGTGATTTCCTAACGACTAAGAAAAACTTCGTTTGTCTAAATAGGTCTAATTATACTAATCTAAATGAGTTTTTCGTTATGAATTGGAAGTTTAAAACGTTTGTCAAATAACAGAAATGATTATGGAGTATCTTATCTTCTTTGTCCGGTATGAGGATTCCCAGTCAATCGATTGTCCAGAAGCCCTTAGTAGCATATCTGTTTAACAGAGATAATTGGAATATTATTAAAGGATGTCATTGGTTTAAGACATAGATTAAGGTGACTTAATGGGATTTGCTAGAATGGTCTGCAGGCCTTTATTATGCCTTCTTAAGATTTTTCTCATGATGAGCAAGACGTAAAAAGAGAGGTTGGAAGATAAAATTAACCAACTGAATGCCAGGAAGATTGGAAATTTTAGGAGAAGTTAACCATAAGATAAATAAAATAAGTTTTGTGAGGTTGGATTATTTCTAAAAGAAAATTCTATAAACAAATATTTAGAAGCGTTGAACCGAACCCTACCTGTTTAAGTGACTTTCGACTGACCGCTACCCGCTGATCTGGACCTTACTGACCGCTACCCGCTGATCTGGACCTTCGTAGTAATTGGGCCTACGGGCGATTGTCTGGCTGGGCTCGGACTGACTCAGCTCACTTAGCTAACCTCGTGATGAAACGACACTCATGACCCAAGGCAGTTCCAACAGTTCATTCACACTAAGCGATTACGTTTGAGGTAATGGTACATATATGTATATAGTCATTCATTGGTGTACCCTAATCAAATGTTATCAGCATTTAAAAATAAAAAATCGGACATCGAATCACGGAATGCCTGTCAAAAGTATTTAATGAAATGTTTTTAACCTTGGACTTGAATAATTAATAGAACATAAAAAAAAGATATAGTTATAAAAATATTTCTGCTCGTTTAAAAATATAAACTATTAAAAAAAAACAATTGAAAATTAAAATTTAAAACTCTACATATATTTAGATACTTTAATTCAGTGCAAAAAAAAAAAATGATTTTTGGAGATATAGTAGATTGACAAAGACACAAGATTTAAATGTAGAAAGAGAGATACATTGCGGCCTAGGACTGAAATGGAAAATCATAGAGAGATGGTTCAGTTTATGAAGGATTTGTCTAAGAGATGGTTCAGTTTATGAAGGATTTGTCTAAGAGATGTTTAGGAAAAGAATATGGAGATGAGTGAATTGAGTATTTGAACCGAAGGGGTTTGAAGAGATATAAGAGCAATAAGAGTTAAAAGGTCTGCAGATGTAGGAAGATCGCGAACAGAGGGACGAAAATTACAATATCAGGCTATAATTCTTTAACTTTCAAACGGAGGGCCTAGAACCTTTTTTTAGAAAGTTTTATGCATATGCCAGTCTTCCTATGCGAATTCAGCCTGTGAATAATAATATTACCTAATAATAAAAAATAAATTGTAAATTATAGGATGTATTAAAATCAAAGCAAAAAAAATGTATATATAAATATATATATATATATATATATATATATATATATATATATATATATATATATATGTATATATGATAACAATGGCTGTCTGTATAACACAAGCGAGGTGGAAAAACCCACATTTTATACCTTTCAATGTATTCGCAGTAAAGAATAAATTCTTGGTTTGTATGCACAAAATTAGAAAAAAAAACTTATTAGCATAATTTAAAAAAAGTTTAAAAAATAATCATATTCTCCAGAATATTATTATCATCAATTTCCACAATTTGTTGTGCTGTTATTAGGAATATAGGCGTTGATGATTGATATATTCTTTTTAAAATTTGGGACAATTTGTATATGTATATGTATTTAGGCTTATATTCTCATTTGCCTAGAAAAAAGTATAACAAACAAAAGGGATTTTGACCGCTTTTTTGCGGTTTCGTCCCAATGTGCCACGGTTGGAGAAAAACCACTTTAACTTGCCATTGTAATGTGAAATTCTGGAATTTCCCCCAAATCGTATAAACAATGCATTACTCTTTATTCAATATTGTTCCTAGTTTAACAGAGATCCCATATTAATAGTTTTATAACGGATCGACAAAGATTTTTTTAATTGTTGCTTTCAATCCCCTCATTGTGGCATACGTTATGTTCAATTCTTTATGCAAAGAATAAAAGAATCTCTCAAAATAAAACCTGTTCAAATTAAAATTCACCAGAATTTTATCAATGGTTTATTATTTCCGCTTAGTAATATTTCAAAAATATCTATTCTGCCCAAGCAAAAAAAATTAAGCAACAGGCACCAAAGGGAAAGAAATTTGAAGCTTGTTACAAGATGATCGCCGTGAGAGTGCCGAACTGGGCGTGTTAATTTAAAAAACTGTGTCAATGCAAGTAGGCTGTGATGTAAAATGATACAGAGGAAATATTTGATATGCATTTCGGTAAGAAAAAAAAAAAGGAAAGACTAAGAAAGCTAAAGGAAGTGCAAAAATAATCCAAGGAAGGATAAAGCAGAGAGATATGAGGAAATCAGAAGCCCAATAGATAAGTCAGGAGGCCAGGATGACCTGTAGCGCCGGGGAATCAGTCCACGAAGTTCATTACGCTATATCTCAGCTAATAATGGTCCGATTTAAATGGTTTTTATTTCGTTTTGTAGAGAATTTCATCAGCTTTCGTTAGCGGACGGATTTTTTATTCGATTATTAATTTTTTATTTGGATTCTACATGTCTTGAAAAGTAAAACCTCTAATTTTTAGGGAGAGTTACAAAAAATTTTTCCTTGGTCGATTCTAAAGATCTATTATTGAAAATAATAAACCAAAAGCATTTACAGATAGAGATTTTTTTTATTTTTCGTTTTTATTCTTTTTTCTCATTTTAATGCCTTGTTATGCTGATTGCAAAACACTTTACATTTCTCCTCTATGCTTATAAATGGCCGAGTTATGGGCTTATGAGATCTCTAATCGGCCACCATTTTGAAACAAACAGACGGATGGTAATGTCGAGTTCCGAGAATCATCCTTGGGTGACCTGTGACATTGGTACTGAATCTCAAGAAAATGGGTCCAGTAGTCTCGGAGAAAAGCCGCGGACGGCGGACGGCGGACGACGGATTTTTTTTATTCGATATTTGGATTCTACGTATCTTGAAATGTAAAACCTCAAATTTTGAGGGAAGGTTACAAAAAAATTTCCCTTGGTCGATTCCAAAGGTCTATTATTGAAAATAATAAACCAATATTACTGACTCCGGGCGAGCTGACCAAGCGGACTATGCCGCATAAAAAAAACCTACGTCTCGTTACATCGAACTGATATGAGGGAAAGTTTAACTTGATGGTTTCATATAAGAAAGGTAAAGTTAATCTAAACTCTGACCACTGGAACACCAGTTAAGTTCTGGTCGGCATTTGACTGTCAACAAAAAACTTACTTGCTTTCCACTGACTCTCTATTATCTATGTTTCAGTTAGACTTAATTTCCTCTCTTCCTTTCTGGATCGTGATGTAGACATTACTTTTGTCAATCGGACTAGAAATATTTTAATATAATATTTTATTATATATTTATTAATATTTATATTTATTAATATAATTAATTCAATTTTGATTGTGTAGATCAAGGAATTGGATTGTAGCTTTTTATTTTATTTTATTTATTTGATTTTAAAAAATCCTTTATTGTTTAAAAATAGTACAATGAAACTATATCAGACTTCGATCATTTATGGAACTGAAAAATCAATTTACATTATAGTTAAACACAATTAACAATTATAAAAAACACAAAACATTCCAATAAATTATAAGTTCTTTATAAAAATGTTAATGAAAAATATAGGACTCCTAATCAATGAATAAAATAATAAAGTGAGAAATTTTATATTAACGACTCTGCATCGTCATAAACAACCATGATTGACAACATTCATGAATATTTTATTTTTATCTTTAATTAGAAATGTTGGCGCTAGTATCTTTCTTCTGTGTTTGTCTACTGAAAACGTGGCTCTTATTTCGAACAATTCCATTGTAAAACGTGCATTGGTCTAAAAAAAGTCCGTATTTTTCCTTCGAGTTTCAGTTTCTTCTCGGATTTAATTTTTGTTACATAACGAAATGGAATAATTTGTGGACCTACATCATAACAGCTCTACTAAGAACAGATGTCCTTCACTAGCGTAATCTGCGAAAATATCAATAAACATTAAAATAAATAATTATATAAATAAAAAGAAATGGAAAAATAAATATTCAAAAAATATATAGTAACGTGTAAATAATATACATTTTTTTTGTCTTTATTTCTAAATTCACAGTCTATGAGTCTATGAGACAACCAATGAATTAAAAAAAAATCTATATTTCTTTGCTTTTTCATTTTTAGGAATTTTTCTTAATCATATTTTTTAATTATTTATAAAATTGTTTTAATTTATATAATTAAATTATACAATGTCATAGAGAAAGGCTAAATTGTTTCGGCCATTTTCAAGCCTAAATTATTAAATTTTCCATTTAAAATAAAACACTTAGGTAATTGAGAAATGTGCTTATCTATTTGGCATTATTTTTTTTTTTTTAATCTTTAAATTTTATCATTATAGATCCTTGTTAACCAATCTTCATTTAGACTTGAAAATGGCATTTGAATGGTCAAAATATCATGTCAAGAAAGAATAACAAAAGATTAACTTTTAATTTCCGTATCATTTGTGGTCGAGTTAGATAAACCAAAATAATTCGGTTGAAAATTGTCATCTTATACGATTTTATAGGAAAATATAATCGTATTTGCTATGAAAAAGAGGACATATAATTAAACAAAGAAAAATGCGTTACATGAAAATTTCATGAGAAAACAATAATATCTAAATCAAATATAATTCTATATGGTAAATTACAAGCACGATTTTGTGTTAACCTTTTTGTTCTCAAATGTACAAAATATTAATAAATAAATCTGGATTATATCAAGTTTTCATCGTTGCCTTTGGTACTTAAACCTTTTATTTAATCATCAGGAAGTTATTTACTGAATTTTGTGGTAGCCAGAAATTAAGTGGGCATATTAAAAACCTTTTACTTCTTTCTAAGCTTGTTTGAGCATTTAAAATTCATGAAAACCCTGATTTAATCAAGTAACAATTTGAAAAACAATTTAACTTTTTGGATCATTTTAAAATTTAATTAATGGCCACGAAATCATTATACCATTGATGGCGGCTTGGGCCATTGATGTTTAACTTTAACCAGTTATTTTTTCACAACAATATCACAAAACCGTAAGTTATTTTATTATATCCAAATGTTAAAAGCACTTTTTTTTTAGAATATATAGAATCTGAATAAAAAAATAATAACCCAGCTCCTAGCATACGCTGACGATATTGATGTTATAAGTAGAACAAAAAATGGATTAAATCATTCAAAGCCCTCGGGGCATGTGATAAACGAATGTGATTGTCGATTAATGAAAATAAGACAAAGTATATGGTATTACTACAAAAAATAACGACAATACAACATACCTTCAGATAAACAATTATAAATTCTAAAAAAGTTAATGGATTTGTATATCTGGGAGCGTACGTTGATTCCGAAAATAGCACTTCAAAATAAATCGAAAAAAAAGAATTTTGTCAGCCAATAGGAGTTACTATGGATTAAATAAGCATTTTAGATCTAAACTAATAACTAAGGAAACAAAAGTAACTCTGTACAAAACCTTAATAAGACCAACATTAACCTATGGTTCAGAAATCTGGGTTCTAAAGAAGAATAATAAGAGACGAGTAATATATAATATATATTATAACCAATAATTATATTATATTCATAAATATTATTGTCGGTGCGAAGTTTACATTAATTCGTATGTGTTCGGGTAACGCGTTACAAGTCATTTTTTCGCGTCTATGTGTTTATGTTATATTTTGTTCTTCAAAATGAACTTAACGTTTCAAAAAAAGGATATAAATCAATGAGACATTGTTGGCATGGTTTCATTGACTTATTTCATTATCCTCAAGGTAAAGTTCATTATGACCAAAAACCACAGAATTAGAAGTTCTTGTAAATCTCATATTTACGTTGCATACATACATATTACATTCGTTAGTGATCAAGAGTCAAAAGGTGATTTATGATAATCACTAATAACATTTATAATAACACTAAAATCTCAATTTATTTTCTTTTTCTTAGTTGATTGCGAAGGTTAATCGTTGAAAAAAAATGAACCAAAACCTGATTTATAGAGCTAGAATTATATTTTGCTTATTGTATTTTACCTTTGCACAAGTAAATATCAGAAACAGGATTTAAGTGTTTAATGTTTTTAGAATTTATGTGCCATTTCAAGATGATAATGAGATTCCCTCTTTGTTGTCTTTAGTGAGATTAAACTATGGGATATATCCACTCACGTTGATTTGACTTTAAATAAGACTGAAGATACAGGAAGTTGGTTACAATTTAAACTTGCAAATCTTAACGATTGTACTGGGCTAACGTAGATTTATTTTGATATTTACTTTCTCTCCCGTGTTTTGATTCTCACCTGTGGTTCGGCGGTACTGCCTGCCGGTGACATTTCTAATTAAATCCGTCTATCGAACAGCCCCTTTGGCTTCAGCTACTTCGGCCACAGTTGTCATTTCTCTTGACAGCTACAATTCGGTTCTAAGTTTAATGTTAGATGTAAGGAGTAGGGCAATTAATGGTATATATTCATATACTGGTGTATATAGTCGTATTAGGGATAAAATAGAGAACGAAAGGAAGAGATTTCCGCAGGACTTGCGAATAAAAATTATTATTTATTTAAATAATCGTTCGTAAATTTGTTTAGGAATATCAATGTAATTTGAAGTCGGCGATCGAAAATTGTTAACAATCGTCGGTAAAAAAGCTGCCCAAGAAGAAAATTTTAATTGATTAAGTGGTGAGACGATAAATGTATTGGAATCTTTAATAAAAATATGCTTATTCACTAAAAAAAAAATTCTGACAATAATAATTATATATTTTTTTTTATTTAAAAAAACAATGGTACTAAATTTTGAAGTTATGAATATTTCAATTTGTTTTTTGATGATTAAAAATTTTTTATATATATATATATATGTATATATATATATATATATATATATATATATATATATATATATATATATATATATATATATATATATATATTACCGAAATTGCAAAATTATTTTGAACTTATAACATCACTATGAAAACTGTTAAATCATAAAAAAAATTATAAATATAAATAAAAATGTCACTCATTGGGTCTTCATAATTTTCTTCCACTGCTTCGTGAACATTTTCCCTGCCCTGAACTAAGGAAAGTTCCTCAGGGACTAATGTTCTTTTAGCTAGTTCCTTCTTTCTGAACTCAAAATCAAACGATTAAACTGATCCACGTTCGTCTTTGTTTTCGAGCTTTATCACGTATTATGTAGTTTCTTTCTCTTTAGTTCCTAGTTATTTATTTTTAGCTTCTTGCGCTTCTTCAGAGAGCTCTCCAGTCGGAATCAAAGTTTTTAACTATATCAGATAAGGATTTTATGAGCTGAAACGGCCATGCATTAGTGAGTGAAGTTTCAGAAATTTTTATCGATCGAAATTGGATCTGTCTTTTAGCGTGAATTAATATCATTCAATATAACTGCATATCCAATAATGCTGACTTTATCCAAACCAGTGATCGTATTCGAAAATATTGGGTTCCAGAAAAATCTTCTGATCCTGTTCCTGTCATTTGTATAATTCCATAAGCGTGCTTGGGAGCAACAACGAGGAGTCCCATTTGCTTTCTAAATTACTTTTGAATGTATTATTTTCTGCATTCAAAAGCTGGTATTTTATCTTACCAACATTCAACGTTTTGAGCTCCAACCTGTAACTAATATGCGAGAACTACCCGAACAATTTGATGTAGGCGTGTGGCACCGACGTTTGGACTAAACCTGTACACACTGGCATCCACAAATTTTTAATGAACAAAGCATAAGTCGTTCAAATCACTTATTGTTGCCTTGCATATATAACAAGGCACTGAAGATGAGCCAGACAATGTGTTGCATATTTTCCTATCAATCATTGTGAGGCAAAGAAAAAAATTAGTGTTTTCGATTGGCGAGTGCAATACTTTTAATGACTCCAATTGATGGTTTATGTATTCCTCTTGGCGTCCAAAAATTCTTTTACCCATTGAGCTTTTATGGGTTGGCAGTACATTGCGCAATATAGCCGAGTATTTCGTTAACCTAAATGTCCATATTCAGAGTCCTCTAATCGAATTGGAAGAAGAGAGTTCACAAAATGCATTTATGCATTGCCAGAGAGCCTTCATCCAACTCCTCGAATTATTGTTTGAATCCCGAGTATCCTGAACAACCGTCGAAACCGTATTTGCAATGGAGAATTATATTCCGGCCAGAATTCGTAATTCGGTAAATATTCAGGATTTTAAAAAAAAAATCGGACGTTTTGTTCAGCAGTTGCTATAAAGTAAATTCACATTTACCTTCTGTTCATGTAATTTCATTGGGAAGAAATAGTTTTCTTTTTTACTCAATAACTTTATAATATGGAGGGTATAAATTGTGTCTGCGTAAATTAGCGTTTTCTCTTGAGGTATGAATGTTTAGTTAAGTTTAGGTTTATAATTAGTAAGAGGACTTCTTCGGGGTTCTTAGCTCATTTCCGGTGTTTTCAATTTCGCAAATATTGTTTAGATCTTGTTGGAGTGCATTCATGTAATAATCTAGTATTAGCGGCGTAATTTTTATTGCAGCAGCATAAGATAATTCTAGAGACGAAAAATTACATCTCTCTCACTCTCTCTCTCTCTCTCTTTCTATATATATATATATATATATATATATATATATATATATATATATATATATATATATATATCTTGTCATTTAAAATTGAAAGAAATCTGAAAATAGAATAATGAAAATAAAGGCAAGGAGCTTTATAATAAAGGACAATACCGAGCATTGTTTACATGGGGATAAAATAAAACAGGATTAAATAAATTCATACGGCTACAGGTAACTGAATCTTTCATGCAATTTTTCGTTAGCGTTTATTCTATATATTAAATTTGATATATATATTAAATTTCAAAAGTTCCTCTCGATTTGTCATTTTATTTCCAGAAGTTCCAAATTTTTATAAATAAATTTTTACACAGATAAATTTTCTGATTGTTTACTTCGGGTCATTTTATATCATACTTTCACAATGCTGTTTCCTTGTAAATACTGACAAAATATGTCCACGGGATTCGTAATTCATCGGGGTAGGAAGAAAAATCACAGAATAATGCAGAGTGAGGTGAAGATTTATGGAAACTGTAAATGGGCGAGTTTAGTACAAAGACTCAAGTACGGATTAACCGGGACAGGCTAATAATTTAAGAGGGAGTGTGCTACTGAACCGAAATCAAGTTTTGAACCCTCCGCTTTATTCAGAATAAACCCTTTCCCGCATTTATTTAATGCGCTCACATTGTTTATTCCGTTTTCAACATTAATTTATTCAGTCTTAGCATAAGGTTTGATTTATTTTTCAAAATGTTTTAAGTGATTCCATTTTTTCAGTATCATATCTCAGCATGGATATTATTTGTATTTGCTTTAAATTTCAAGAGATACCATTTTTAAAACAGAGATTACAGCTTTTAGAAATATAATATTCCAGATTAAAGCAGTAGTAATTATGTCATTTAACATGTTTCGTCCCCCATTCTTCTTTAAGTTTTCATTAGATTATTGAAATTATTTTTCTTGATTTTTTTATTTATTTATACTTCATTGGTAACTCCGAACCCTCTCTCTGTCTTTCTCTCTCATCCTTCACCAATATTTTATAAAATGTATCTTTTGGCGTTTAATCTCGCTTTTCATTATATATATAATCCCATTGTTTTTAGACCAATTGAGTTTCTTATAATAAATTGCTAACAGAAAACGCAAATTATTACAAGATGTTTTTTTAATTATTATTATTGACTTGTTTAATTTATTTTAATTATTAATAGCTTTATTAAAGGTTACTTTTTTTTTTTTAGGCTTTGGTATAATGATTCCTAAACACTTTATATTTTTCTCTATTTTCTTTAATGACCAAGATATAGGGCCTATTAAAAGGGCTGTCATTGTAAAACGAAATGGCGGATGGTAATGTCGAGTTCCGAGGATCATAAAGGAGTGACTTTTGGTGCTAAAATAAAAAAAAAACGCTCCACTAGTCTCAGAAAAAAGCCCCAGACGGCGGATTTTTTTTATTTATTCGATTTTTGGAATTTACGTGGGTATCTTGAAACGTAAAAACTCAAGTTTTGTGGGGAAGGAGATAATTTTTTTTTCTTGGTCGATTAAAAAGATTCATAATTGAAAGTAGTAAACCGAAAGTTTACTGTATGCGTACGTGCCGTTGGCATGACAATTTCATACCCTAGGAAATCAGTTGCCTACACAAAATTTTTAATATGTGTGAAAACGGTATTTTGTGAATAACGTCGGAGGTTAAAGGGAGGAAAGATATGAAAATGTGAAACTTATCTTAGTAAAACTTTATTGCCATTTAGGCAAATTAATTGTCGTGAAAAATTTGCAAGAAGTGAAACAACATTTTATGTTATAGTTATTTTAGAGGGTGAAAACCCTTTAATAAATACGGGTTATTCCTATCTCTACTGTCATTGTATTTAATTATGTTCCTGTGGATATCGTTTACTGCAATCGGTTTCCTCACACTCAATCTCCAATATTCTCCTTGTTTAAGGTCAACCTCCTTTATTTTCTCCGTGTTGAAGGTTTTATTCATTTTTACTATCCCTTTAAAATCTCAATTTCTGTGATAATCTTATAGCAGTCCAACAATCTAGTACTTAATAAATTTTAAAAATATAAGTAAAACCATATTCACTACATGATACTGGATTACTTGGTAAGGACAATATGACAAGAAAATCTCTTGTGACTATACTCAACGATTGCCTATCAGTAACTGTTACATGTTATAAATTCCTAGGATCGAATTCGTTTGCTGCTATGGTATTAAAATAATATGATACAGGTTAGGAACTAACATTATAACCTAAAGCTTTCTGTGGGTATGAAGTTTAGAAGTTAAGGATTCATACAAAATAAAAACAGAGTGGATATGAAGACATTTGTGGATTTAATCCTTCGTTTATTATTTAGAAAATTATTACATTTTTTTATTTTTTTTTTTATCACTCCCGTTGCCACACGTTACTTGGCGATTATAAACTTCTTGAAGATATCGGTGAATCGTGAAGGTTTCCAAGATTGGAGGAATCAGTTTGGAATTGTTGGAATGGGACACAACTGGAGCATGGGCGAAACATCCAAGTACATAGGATTTGCACGGAGTACAATCTGCCCAGATTACAGAAGCAGCAAGATCACTTCCATCTTATTATCTAAAGACCTGAAGTTTGGGTTCTGGATAACGTTCGTTCATTTTAATTAGTCTGGTGCCTCATTATCCTACTAATGATATTATATCGTTAATTTGTAGACAACTTCTTGATTGATTTGTTTTTAATCCAAACGTGTATGAAAATATGTACCTACATGAAAATGTTCGGATTTTGTATTTTTAAATTATAATTCGTTACAACAACATGCAAATGAACTGTAAATAATTGATATACTTTAAAATGGCATGGGGAACTGCTCGTTAGTAGTTCTCTAATAATCGAATTTCTTATAATATTTATTTTATCAAAATATCAATTTTCATCAAATCATTTACAAAGGGAATGTGAAGTTCGGTTTGGATTAATTTATTTTGTAAGTTTGTAAGGACTATTTAAGGTCTTTACAAGAATTTAGGATTGGATGCAGACATAATTTGATGGTTTGAAGAAGTCCCATAGTCCAGCTTTGTAAGTCCTAACAGATATTGTCTTTTTTTGGTATTATATTTGTAAATTAGACCGTTGGACACGTGTTGAATTCGTCCGGTTCCTATTGCTTCCTTTTGAATCGAATATGATCCGAGATATGAGAACTATCTTAACTGTTAAATAGAGGTTTATCGTTAAATTATTTGGAAGTAAAGGATGTGGGTTTCTGGGATTTATGAAACTTGAATCTATAATTTTGACACCATTCTTTAAGGATTGCGCCATCAATATCACCTATCCATTTAGGAGGATAAAAATAATCGAAAAAATATTGCACTATGTGACTTGAGAATTCGGTATTCGAAAAATGGATTATTGAATTGCCACCAGAAAAGAAAGGAAAACAGTGCTAGAATATGATGTCAGCAGTATAAACAGCATTGGATGCTGCCAAGGATGTTTATATTTCTTATATTATGTGATGACATTCCTAAAAGAACACGATGAGACAGAGTAAAGAAGTATTTTGTGCGCCCTAGACAAAATTGGTGAGTAAGATAGGAACTGACAATAATGGCGTATATTGTTGTTATCATTGATGAATGATGTTTATCATTTTCATTGATATATTTGTTTGTTCATGAGTATTTTTTTTTTCTATTTTCGTTACCTATCTTACAATTTGTTATATTTAAGATCAACAAGTAATAGTCCACTCATTATTAATGTAAGCTATTCATACCTCATTTTTAGACAAATTTTAATAAATTAGATGATAACAAAATAAAAAAACATTTAAAATAAAGAATATCTGTATTAAATAAGACATCATTAGCACAGTTATTTATTATGTTTACAATGAGCCTTAGGAAAATAGGAAAACGAACCAAGATTATCATCCAAGTTGTGGATGGTGAAGCAGGAATCCAGGATATTAAAACTTGGAATTAAACCGTTCTCTCTCAATCGCACCTTAACGGGCGTTGGAAGCCAAAGGAGGCTGACTGAGAGCGCAAGAACAATGATTCAGCATTGCGCCTCTGTGTACTTTAAAGCTATGTTAACACTGTTCGACTTTCTATTCAACATGACGAATGTAGCATGCGATGTCGAATCGAAAATCGAACAGTATAGACAGAGGAAGAGGCATGCGATGTCGAATGGAAAGTCGACCAGTGTAGATAGGGGTTGAGGCATACGATGTCGAACACTATGGACACAGCTTAACGAGGACATGAGCGGATTATCCTACAATTCTGCTACCTATTTCAGCCAGAATAAGATAGTTGATATTTATTCCGTGGGTCCGCCTGGTAAATATTTGCTTGACGGTGGAATTTGACGAAACTTTCATTTATTAGAATTTAGCGTTGATTTGAGAGAGATTAGATGCTCTTCATTTGAAATCTTGGTACCTTAGGGCAAGTTGACTGCTTTAAATGATGTTAAACACTCACTCAGTTTTGAACAGTGAACTTCAAAAATTTCTCGGGCACGTTCCCTCTGCTACAGTGAAGTATCTCCATCCCCAGACTCCCGGTGTTATAAATTCTCCCCCCCCCCTCCTCCTAAAAATTCAATCCCCGGATCCGCTACTGCATTATATCACGGAAACAGATTTCTCATCTAGCAAATTTTTAGTCTTCTCCTCGTATGATGGGAAGAGTGGTATGTCTGCGTTATTATCTAATTTCTGTGCTTCATTATTGAAGATAGATAGATAGATAGATTAGTAAAATAAATTACATTTAATTATAAACATTTTATATTACAAAATTTATAGCTGGAGTTGCTGGAAAGGACCATTTTTCACGATTTATTTACTTTTAATTAACCATAATTTTTTTTTAATAAGTCTTCATTGTTTTCAAAGACTAAAAATTACAGCCTTTTTTAATTCCTACTTTCTTCTTATATTCTTTGGTACTGTTTCGGACGATCATTGTCCATTTTTATGTTTTTTATTCTTCCATCCATAATTACATTTAAAAAAAAAATTTGCTACATTTCTTATCCGACACTGATTAATTTTTACTATTTAAAGGTTGTTTTTATCATATTGCAAGTCGATTATCTTAATTTTTTTTTTAATTTAAAACCAAAATACTATGCAAAATATAAATAGCCAACCATAAATAATGAATAAATCTTACTTGTTAATTATTCATTTATTTTTTTAGCATTATTTAGTTTTGTTCATGTTGGTTTATTACTTATTATAACATTAGGGTGGAAAGCACCGGTCTTTGAGTATAGTGGACACTTAATTAGAGGTACAAGATTAGCTAACGTTAACATATGAAACGGTGGGGTGAGTTGGGAGAGGTTGGTAGCATAAATGTCCTAGAGAGCCTGTAACCAACTAAATTTATATTAATGCCTACAAGCTTTGTTTACTCCGGCTTACCTTTTGTCTAACGGCCGCTTATTCAGGTCTCCTCTGGTGAATATAGTTGAGCTTGTAGCTACGCTATTCCTCAATATTTATACAATACATATGGATATGTTTGTCCGCGTGTTTAAATTAACGTAACAACCTGAGGCATATAACTTCGGCTTTCGTAGTATCTTAGATTAGGATTGTTATTATCGAACAAAAATATCGATAGTTTTCAAATATATCAAAATAACAGTTCGATATATCAATAAAAGATATCGATATTTCGATATATCGGGTTTCTATATTTTTAATATTTGAAAGGAGAAGAGGAAGAGGGTTATAAGGGAAAGAATAGGGTAATAAAAAAGTAACAAGTCTTAGATTTGTAATAGTTTTAATATCAATAAATAAATATTTATATATTACTTATCACAAAAAAATGTATAAATTAATGGACATTTGTTAATAAAAAAAGAATAGCTACAGGAACACAGCCGACCACTATTCTACTGTCAAGTTTGTTTTGGTTTTTAGGTTGTCTAATCCGCCGTTCTTGTAGACATTTTTATTTTTTGTTTGTTTATTTATTTTTACTTCCTTGTACAAAGTAAAGGAAGTATTGTAATCGCGAAAATTTTCGGTTTTCAGATTTCAACGGAAATATCCATTTTGACCATCCCTGAATCCATTTTGACCAGTTTCGTCGTGGCGTCTGTACGTACGTACGTTCGTATGTTCGTACGTACGTTCGTATGTTCGTACGTACGTTCGTATTTCGCATAACTCAAAAACGGTTAGCCGTAGAAAGTTGAAATTTTGTATTTAGGATTGTTGTAAAATCTAGTTGTAAACCTTCCTTTTTGGTCACTGCTTAATCACCGGAAATGGTACATTACTTGTAGGTCATAATTGATTTCCATCAAAAATTATATTAAAATACTTTGCAAAACTTCTCAAATTTGGTATTTATAACTTATATATTGATTTAAATAACATACTAGATTTTGGTCTAAATTGGAAAACCGGAAGCGGTACTTTACTTACTTAAGCTTACATCAAAAATTATATTTAAATTAAATACATAAATCATATGTTTCGGTGATAAAGGTTACAAACGCCATTTGGTTTCCAATCCATTTTTATTACTTGTTTTAAGTGTTAAAATTTACTGTAAAATACTGGTTTTCCCCCTATTTGTGTGTGTGTGTGTGTCAATAGATGGATGTCACGACGCCGAGTGTTGTTTTTGAGATACAGCTATCTTCGGAAACTAGTAAGCAAATTCAGGATCGCTTTTTGAGACATTGATTTATAGTTTAATGGCGTACAAGGAAGTCATGTGTTGTCCACATCAGATTTTTTTTTTGGGAGAGAATGACGGTTTTTTGTACTTAAATTTTTATATCCATATTACGATATATCGAATTAAAACTATGAGACAAAATTATCTATATATCTTTAATAATATCGATATTTCGACATTTTTTCATTTTAGGTACATTCTTACATTAGAAAGCGTCCGAAATCATATATATATATATATATATATATATATATATATATATATATATATATATATATATATATATATATATTTAAAGCTAACTATAAGTAACAAAAATAGTTGTCTTACTGGGAGGGTACTGTTAGAAAAATAGTGTATCATTATCAATCTTAAAACCCTGTTGATTATGAGGAAGATACCCCTTTATGTTTTTGCGTCGAAACAAATTTAAGATTGTATAAATCACAATATTATAGATTTATTACTTTATATAAACTTTATTAATAGTGTATTATTGGAAACCACCAATCCTTAAGCATTCAGCCAGTTCTGAAAACACCGTGTGTAACGGTGTGTTCAGAATTGGCTAAAGGTCTAAGTTAGATTTCTATTTAAAAAAAATCTTTTTGAAAAAGCTTTAATTAAAGCTTTTTGAGAGATTCCAGGTTTTATTTCACAATTTCCTAATCACTAACTATTAGTGATTTTTGTCTTAATTCTTGAGTTTTTCTCGGTTTAATTGATTTTATTTTCTTTATTAAGAATTCATTAATTATTTTGATTATATGGTTTTGTATTTTGTTGTTAACAATAAAACGCTGTTGAGAATGAAAACAATTTTAAAATGAGTCTTTTCATTCCATTTCATTTCTTCGGCTTATTTTTTGTTTTATTATCCAATAATTGAAAAGATTAATAATAATCATAATCATCAATAAATATTTAAACAAAATTATTTTTGTTGTTTTTAAATTTATAATAAGAATTATGTACTTTTTGTATATACGTAAAAAAAAAAATTATAGTTATTTGAGAAAATAAGAAAATCAAAAAGGAGAAATACCAATTTCTGTTGTATGTAACGATTAAAAACACATTTAAAAAAAAAACACAAGAATAAAATACTTTAATAAAACAAATAACCGGAAGCTTGTCCAAAACAATCTTTTTTTGACGTTTTAAAAACTTTCTGCTGTTCTCTTATTTATTATTGTCAATCTAGGACTTAACGTTGTGGATTGAAAATAGACTCATTTAAAAGTTGTTTTAGTTCTCTGCAATGTTTACCTGAATAGTTCTCTAAAAATTTCTTCAGAGAAATTTTGTTTAAAAACCGAATTTTTGCGATTATCGCCCTCGGAGCGCATCGGATTAATAATGATGCTATGAATTCGTCTTAACATTTTATTTCCTATCAGAAGCCGTAAAAAAAAAATACCCCATTCTATTTGAATTTCCAGAGTTAGATCCGCTATAGAAGAACTGGAAAAGGTTACGGGGGCGGTAACGTCATAACAAGGTACTTCATAATTCATAACAAAGATCCACCGAGTTTCATCCCGTTATTCCAAACTCTCTGGAATCTACAGGGGGTGATTCATGTCCGCTTGTGTGTGTGTATATATATATATATATATATATATATATATATATATATATATATATATATATATATATATATATATATATATATATATATATATATACACACACATTTATGAAGATATACATACATTGTAAGATATATTTGATATATAATATACATTGCCACATATATATATATATATATATATATAGTATATTATATCAGCCTTCAAAGAAAAAAAAACAAATCTGACATGACGGATTCATTCTGCATGTATGGAGTGCCGCATATTATGGTGAGCAGATGAAGAATTTTTATGATTGTAATTCTACTACACTTTGGTCCATTAAAACATAAAATTGGTTTATCAGTTTATTAATGTTTTTCGTTATTTGGTTCATGTTCTTAAAAAGATATGAAATAAATATATATATAAAAAAAACATAAACTTAAATTTTAATTACATAGTTAGTTTTGAAAGATTCAAATCAAAAGTTTGCTCCAAAAGTTGTTCATAAAAAAAAAAAATGTTTGCCAGTACCAGGTAAGTACCTCTAAAACCTTAACTTCCAACTAACTCATATTATAGGGTAATAGTCTTTAGGAATTAATTTGTCAGTTGTGTTTTCTGTCCAATATTAATTGACTTGAATTGAAGTAAGACATCTTATCATTTAGTCTGTTTATGAAATTTATTGTTTATAATTTTATTATGTTTTTTTCCACCGAGCTCCAATTACCTAATTATAAAATCGTTTTTTTTTTTTTTTTTTTGTCGTTTCAGAAACCGAGCTATTAAAAAGTACTTAAAATCCGCCTTAATTGTTTCAAAGGAAATTAATGAGCTCGAAAATATGATAATTCCTTCTCATTTTAAAATCATATTATTCCGAGAAAAATGAATTAGAAACCCATTATTGAAATTACTGAAGGGGCCATGGGCTCATTTTATCTGCTTCATTTATTAATATTTAGGATTTAGGATAATTCAATATAAATAAAGAAACTTATTTCCAAAATAATAATTAATAATTAAATAACTGATTTGTAAAAAAAGTTGTTAAGGAAATTTTTTTCTAGTTTTCAGATAGATGTGCTCTTTTTGAATCAAATCCAGATAAAATTGTTGTTGAATTCCTCATTATATCATTTGTTAATTTACTCAGTATATCCCTGGTAAAATGGCCAATGAAGACTTAACAAGAGCCGCAAACAAAATTGTATACTGTTTTTCTGAGATTTTCACAAATTAATTTTAACGTTTTGAATAATAAAAATAAATTGTGGCCACCACCAAAAATTTACGCCTATTTGCCATAGATCAGAGAAAATCGACAGGAACCGTTTTAAACAAAGTAATCATTTTAGTTTTTTTTTTCAGGATTATGCCCATTGACCTCTTTATTGTCGATATTTATTAAATCTAATTTATTTTATTTTAATAAATTTTAAATTGTTATTAAATGTTGCTGCTCTTTGAAAGGGTTTCCTTAATGAAGTGGTTGTACATCTGGGACAGGACGATATACGAAAAGACATTTTATTTCAACGCTGTTAACAGGAGCTCACAGGGGGCTACATCAACTTTAACGAGATTCTCACCCTTTTTATGTCTAATATATTTAGCCCGAGTACCCTGTCTTTTTCCTTCGACATCAAAGAATCCAGGACGAATCGATACGCTCAATGTCTCTGTTGCAATAATACCTGTTTTATATTTAAATCCACTTCCTTTAGAAAACATGTGATAACTAGGGGTTTAGAATCATTTGGGCTCATCGAAATATTTTTAGCAATAATAAATAATTATTTAATGAAATTTGAATTGGTTTAAAAACTATTTGTTTAGTTGTCGTTAAGCTGTACTACGCAATAGGGCTCTAAATAGTACAATATAAATAATGGATTTTAATCGCGAATATATTTTAATGATCGTGTTTTTGAGAGAAGTAATTAAATAAAAATTAGGCTCTAGGCTCTTAACTCCTAATTTTATACTAGGCTGTTAGAAAAGTCCTTCTGCATGAACACAATCCTTGATTGTCATTATTAATCCTACAAGAATATTTTTTTCCTACTATTTCTGTCAATGTTTACTTTGACTAATCTTTTAATTCCTTGTGACAGCATCGGCTCTCAATTATTATGGCTTCTGGCGCATCTTGATGTCGAGCCAAGTTCGCAGCGTCAGCTTTCTCCTTACGATAGATATTATCTCAGAATTACTTCTTCTTTTTCCCTCGATTAATGCCTAACATAAATTATTAACTTCTTTGATTATCGGATGATGATTCTTTGATTTTTACAATTACTTTATACAGTTACAATGGTGGATCGGCAACAGTGGGCTCTGCGGATGCACAATAGGAGCTTCTTTGATAGCTTTAACTTCTCCAGTAAAGATGGAACAGGCTCCTGGAAACTTGCATAGGAGTTCTTCGCTTTCAGTTATAACTGAACATCCCGCATTGTTCTCTGCTTTTGAAGCGTCTGTATATAGGACTCAATAGTTTTATATTTGTTTAATAGCTCATAAAAAAAATAAATGTAATATAAATTAAATTATAATTATATTGTTATTATATTTATAATTTAAATTAATTAAATTGTACTAAATGATTCGATTTATTACCTTTATATAAAAAAATATCGTTTATCCTTCTTTTAATCTTACCAATCCATTTATTTGCCAATTATTCGATATCTTTCCACTATTCGATTATTTTGATGCTATCATATTTTTTCTTTCCTTTTTGTTAACTTGTAACTTTTCTTTCCTTTGTTACCTCCGTAGAACTAAGTTGCTCCATCTTGTGTGTCTTTATAGAATATCTTACGTTTGGAGTGTCATTTTTAAAAGCCCATAGCTCCGCTTCTATAAATGCTAGACAACAATAACTGGTACGATTTAACAGCAAAAATGTGCCATTTTAGATTGCAAAAAGAATGGTCGGGTTTGGAATTAAGGGGGAATTACAGTAAGCGAGCAAAGTTGATTAATTTTAAGCTTGTTGTTGACGTCACCGCTCACAGCGCATCGAGCGGTGCTAAAAGAAACAAATGAAAATACATTTTAATTTCTCAAACATCATTTTAATCTGCACATGACATCAAATATTTAATGTCCTGATATCCAAGTATGTTAGGCATTTCATTTATAGATTTTACATTTGGATTAAGATGTTATTAGGAGAAATCGCACACTTTTCTAACAATCCATTATTTATGATTTTCATAATTTATTTGCGATTTATACTTTATACTTTATAATTTATACTTATTCCTCGTCCCTCTTTAAACGCTTCTCTTCCTTAGAGCAGGGAATGAGATTCCTCAAGAGAGGATATTGCACCAGGATGATAGGCACGAACCATTTATCAAAGCTGTCTCAGTGGTAATGAAATAAGTACTGTTATTGTTTATCTGCACAGGTTATGTTCTGCTGTGTCGGCCTCGGGTCTTTAATCATGTCTGCCACCTCATGTACAGATCATCACGGGAGAGATCTTGGAATTGGATTTTCTTTATCGTTCATTTATCCATTCGACTATTACTTTTCATCGCATATTTCTTATAAGAGATTAAAGTAAAACCAATTAATTGTTTTTAATTTAGCTGCAGTAGTTCTATAGTATTGATTGAACAATCCCCAACAATCAACAATCAACAATCCCCGAAGATAGGCCCATTTCATAATATTATGTTTTGATTCCATATTACGGCCCTATATCCACCAAAGTCGGAAATGAATTGAAAAAACTAGGATTAAGCCCTGCATTTAAAATAGAAAAAACCCTATCCTCATATTTCTCTTCTCCTAAAGACAAAATAGATCCTTTCCAAAAAAGCGGAGTATACGAACTAAATTGTAAAGATTTTGCAGCCAAATACACGGGAAAAACTGGAAGATCGCTAAATCAGAGATTAAAGGAACATGCAATTAATTTAAATGAAAATAACCATAAATTCGTCAAAGATTCAGGAGTTAAATTAATACATCACATTGATAACAGTCTCAAATTAAATATATATGAAGCACTTGAAATAATAAAATCCTTCAAATCCAATCCAGATTTTTGCTTAAATGACCAAATAAATATCTCCAATAGTCCAATCTTAAATTTATTCCCATCTATAACAGAAAAAACAATTACTCACCGGCATTACTGAGAAAACCCTGACCCTTAAACCGTTTACCTAAAAACATCCTGCCTATCTCTCGTTCATTGTTAGTACAATGCGAGAAGAAACCAGTACAAACTTTTCTGTTTGATATAATTCATTTAAACCTTGGTGAGTACCAACATGTATTTGATTTCTTGTCTTAATTAAATTCATAATTCATAAATGTTTTATAATACTAGTTTATATAATTTAATATGTATAATAATACCAACTATATTTTGAATTATTTATTTTTGAATTTTTTGTGTGTTTTTAGAACTGAGGATGAATGTATAACATTCGAAACTAGTTTTCAATAAAACAAATTTATAGAAGTGGCAAATAATTTATCAATCTCTAATTAGATTATCATTCCGCCGATTTGTCAGAACAACTCCTTCTGCAAAAGGTACGGTTTTTTTTTTTTTCATAAACTAAATGCAAATATTAGAAAATTTTCTAACAGAATTAAAAGTTTGATTCCTTTGCTGGGTGACTATGGCCAAATAAATTCATTACCATAGTCACTCCACACTCAACAGGCTATTATCTAGTGATGTTTTTTTTAAAATTGCAAACGGACACACATTACTCCATATCCCAGAAATGGCCAGGTAGGAGAAGTAAGGAAAAAGATAGAGACAATTTGTAATATGATGAGGTTGCAGTAAAATTTATCGCAAAGGAATGGGGAAAATTATATTTTCCTGAGAATCCGCAAATGTCTGTCGTTGAAAAGAAAGTTATCGTGAGAAGGCTGACTTGCTCGGAAAAGAGGATGGATGAATTCAATGAGGACGAATTTACTAATCAAAAATATTATTATTTGTAATATTTTATTTTAATTCTAGTGTAACATCGGAATAAAATTTTGGTGATATTAATGGAAAGTTCCAAACACGAAACATGTACAAAAGGTCATGAAAAAAAGCTTTTGCTCTTCTGTATTAATTAGAATTAAAATAAAATGTTTAAATTCTTTAAATGTTAAATGTTTAAATAATTTTATAAAAAGAGAATATATAAGGAAAAAAAAGAACATTTTGGGAAATTTGAAACTTTTCTTTCTTGCCAAAAACATCCCACCCTTTAAATGTGTGAGTTTGTATGAAAACAAGCCACGGCTATTCTCATTCCAAACACGGGGTGACTACACTACCTTGATCAGTTTAAAGGCCCTATCTCCAAATTATTTATAAAAATTTATTTTTGTAGTTTTCCCGATAAATAAATCTTTTTATGGCATCAGAAAGCCTTAAAACCAATGATTTGCCTCCAACTATTGGCTTTACGGTAATGGCATCAACTATTTGGCTTTAGGGTAATGCCATAAACTATTGGCTTTAGGGTAATGCCATAAAAAGGTGTAATTTTTAGACCAATTAAAAAAAAATTAATTTAGAAAAATGATTTGGAGGACCTTTTAGCTAATCACGGTTATAAAGTCAAGGACATTCGTTTTTATCTCACTCGTACACATAATCTAAAACATCTGAAAATATAAGAAATATAACAGAAAAGGTTCTGCAAAGCATCACCTGAAAGGAGCTTTTTTTTTTAGTGGAAATGTACTTTTCCAGCTACAGAAAAACGAAATGTTGGCAATTTTTACATCGGTTGATGGCAACAATTAATTTATTAATTATTATTGTATTATAATTAATGCCAAAGAAAATAATTATAATATCAGTCATCAATAATAATTAATTTTAATATTTAATAATTCGAAAATAGCTAAATAAAAAGCAAGAATGTTTTGCTATTCGTTGGAGGATGTTCAACCGGGGCATTTATTTCATGTTGTCTGAGAACGAATTTCCTTACCCAATTAGGTTTTAGCCCAGTAGATACCTCGTAATGTTAATGAGGGATATGTGTTCTCTGCGCGAAAGGATATTTCAACATCCAATCCCGAGTTCTAGAAGCAGACAATGAGATGTGATAAGGGTACCTGATGAATGAGTTGACCCCCGATGAAGGGTCAATTAGAAGTTGCCGACTGAGGTAGATATGGACCTGGAGGTAGATATGGACCCTAGCCAAGGAAATCTATTATTGGTCGCCCTTCCTCCCTCCAAGGGTAGGCCACTCCTGGCTCAAACTCCAGTCCACTTCAGTCCAAAGGGTCTAATGTTTATTTCATCATTATTTTTGAGTGTATGAATGTAAAGTTTTGTAATTTTTTTTTTTTTGGTTTTATTTTTATTTACATAAGCGATAGGTACTTACATGTTTTGTTTTTTAAAGATTTTTTTTTTTTTAAATTATGCTATTACAAACTAAATTAATATACGATTTAGTGAATCCGGAATTTCCACACCGATAGCACCAAAAGTCCTTCCCTGCATTCTGTCAAAACCCAAAACCTAGGGCGGACCTAACACAATGCTTATTAAAATTCCAAGAAACAATAAAAAAAAAAAGTGAAAATTATATTTATGTATTGTTTTGAAAATGGCTGAAATATATCCGAAACATGATTTTATTTAATAAAAAAAAAATCAGCTATGCGAGACTTCTTAGAGCATTTGTTTGTATAATAATATGATATTTTAGCCTGAATACCCTGTTTGATCATGTTTTTTGAAGGTTACTGTTTACTAGTAAAAACTTTTGTCAAGTACGAATAGAGTACAAAGCATCACCCATTGAAAGTGCCTCCTCATTCATCTTCTTCTTTCCAAATGTTTACAAGGCTTGTTTACAATCTGAGCTAACGCCCTCTTCTTTTTCCACTGCCGAGTCGTTGTAACCCACGTTTTTACTCCCTAGCTCAATGCATAACGAGTACCTATAACCGATATGTCGTTATAAGTGATTTTGTTATGTCCAGTTCAAATTTAATCCAGTACCAAGTTCTAATAGATTAAACTACTAAGCCTTAATAAGTTATATTCGAATAACTAAGTCTTAGTTATTATTATTATTAATTAATAATTTATAATTATGGCAATCTTTAAATAAAGATTATTAAAGATTATAAATGCAAATGCATTTTTTCTGCTTTATTTTCGTTTCATGAAATAAGATACTATTCTTCATAACTAATTGGTCATTAATTATTTGTTGGTTTTTTGGAATCCTAATTAATGGATACTCTTAGAGATATTAATTAAGTGGTGCCTGCAGTTATCTCGGAATATCTGATTGGTCCTGAGACCGTTAAGTGGCGGTTTTGGATACACGTGCTCTATTCCTTCAACTCCTGAGAATTTTCCTGTCTGGATGAGATACTACTTACGCTCGTGAAGATAACGGATTAACTATTGGAATTCAAAAGTTGCGGTCCGGTCTAGGTGACCTGTCTAATGTGGCGAAAATCTACCTCCTTATACAAGATATTTCAAACTGTAAACTTATATCACTACTATATATTATTACGGTAGTATAGATCCCTTTTCCGGCTCTCAGGAGCGATGGATTTTGACGTGTGAGGTATCAAAAGAAAGGGAATTTCACGGACAAGTGACGAATTCCAATTTTGTTTCCTAAAATCTTACAAGGGCTTAAATAAAAGTGATGAAAAAACTGGAAGGTTTCAAAACTTTGACGACTGACGGATCGAAACGGGATAAGTTGGGTTTTAAAGATTTTGACGCGGGCCTCAAGATCATATACGCTCCGCAAGAGCGTATTGGTCCAGCGTTTTAAAGCTAAAAAATCTACCGTTTTCGAGATAACGCACGATATAGGTCCGCACGGGCCTCATGCCATCTTGCATACGTGCCGTTGTCATGGCAGCTTTATACCAATTTGAGTCTGTTTACAAAAACTTTTAATGAGTGAGAAATTATATACTGTTTCCCATGTCCAACCCTAAAGGGCACTGTTAAATATTAATACCACATATAGAAATGGTATAGCTGAATCTAATTGCCTAACAGCTAAATTAAAGAGATGATTTCCAGTGGGGTAAGCTAATTACTTATTAAGTATGAACTGTAATTTCAACATAGTCATTACAAACTATGTAGCTTCACCAAATCTGTATGTTAAATAAACTTTTTTTGTAATATTATATTGTTTACACGAATAAATATGTTGTCCTACTTCTAATGTATTAGGGATTAGAAGAAGGATTGATATCTAATGCCAGAGAGTTCTCCGCTCGGGTATACTATTATTATAAAAAGTCATAAAAACAACCGATGGCCTTCATATTGAAAATATTACAAAGTTGACTGACTTTCCATTATCAATAATGATTCTTAACTTAAATGAAGCTTTTTTCTATTTTAGTCAGAAATTTTTTGAAACTAATATGGAATATTTATTCGGTCAAGGATGTCTAAAAATAATTGTTTCGAAATTACTATTTGCTGTTATACATGTGCAAAAACAAAAACAATTTATTCCATATATTTATTAATTTTTTTTTAAATTAAAATTTAGTCTTAATTTTCTTTTTAATTTATCGATCGACTTGGAAAATTTAGGAGGTTCTCAGTTCAGCATTTATGTTTATATAAATTTACATTCTCAGATATTCTAATACGTCCTGTCAGCACTACGGACAGCAGAATATCAAAGGTTCTAACTATTGTAGTATGGATCGACCAGCTTATCCAGAACTTGGCGAAAGTTTTCGGCAGCCGTTGCAAATGAAGGATCTGCTGTAGTCCATTTAGGATAATGTAATAAGCATGTTCGGTTATTGGAGTGCGATGGTGAACTTCTACCAAGCGCCCATGTAAATATCAGAATTCTGTGTAAACTGGAAACAGAGTCTTCTCTACCCTTTTCAATGGAAACAGAGAGGTAGAAATTTCTTCCACAAATATAGTTTTGATTATTTTGTCAAAAACAAGGTGTGCAGTTTGGAAAATGCAATATTTTTATATTTCTGATAGAACTTTTAGAAGATATAGCAAACATTTTCGATTTGGTTTCCGTCAAGCTGTACCTCAAATTGTAGATATTTAATTATTAACATTTTTTTTTCATTAAAACCCAATTCTGTGTTAAAAAAAGTTCTCTCTCCATATTTTGTCCAAATCCATGTTGATCCATGAAATTTTTAGTAATTTTTTTTCCAGTGATCTAAAATCTTATTCGACATTGTCACATCAAATATTTACGGAGAATGGGTCATATTTCTAATGTATTTTCAAAAACCTTTTGGCATTGCTCATCCAATGTATGCATATATATTTCCTACAATATTGACTTTATTTTTATTTATTTCAAAGCTTCCTTTAATGCTACCACATTTAATTTTATAGTTTTTCACATTTCTCAAATCATCAACACTTAATCTTTCAAATGAAAAATTTCAGTGATAAATTAAGTCAATTTCGTGTGAGAAAATCACCCTACTTTACGATATTTATATAAATTAAATATTCCAGCGTGAAACAGCGATTTAAACTTTATTAAGATACCAGCAACTGATAAATCTATTAAGGAAAACTCGCTCAATCCATTCCTGAAGGAAAACAGTACACAGACTGTACAATGAACTGTAACCCTTAACTACCTCAGATATCTAACGAATTTTTTTTAAAGGTGTGTGGTAGGACTGTCGGTTTTTGTGAAATAAACCGGTTATCGGTTATTTCGGTTATTTTACCTTCAATTATAGCAGATGAAAATGACCGGTTTTAGGAAAAAACGGAAAAAAACGGTAACGATGGATTTCGTGTCCTGTATTTATTTTTCTTTGACTGTAGAGCTATAATTCAATTTTAAGCAAGTTTTTAGATTTCAAAATAGAAGTTAAAATTTTGTTTTTTGTTTTTTTTTACGAAGTTTATTTGCAATCTTTTTTTTCAGTTTTTTAAACTTACATAATAAACGATTATGAGTGATAGTGTAAAAAAAACAGAAAAAAAAATATTATTCGATACCAAAAAACCTGTTATCGGTTATAACCGACCGGCTTTTGACATCCTTAGCATGTGGAAAACTTCATACAAACGTTTTTTTGGTGTCCTCAGTTTTATTGAACTAGGTATTATCCTTCTAGTATTTCAATAATGCTAGCAATTCTTTATTTGAAACTGTTTTCAACTTACTTTTTTTTTCAAGATCGTTCTTTCTTTTTAATATATTATCAGAACTAATTTACTTAAATAAAGGCGGAATAGATTACATTGAATTTTATCAACTAAAATAAACCTTAAAATAAAAATTTGATTTATTGTTTCATTGGACTTTAAAAAAAAAAAAAAAAATGTCTATTGAGCATTGCATAATCCTAAAATGTGACAGAAATGAATCCGCTCATTCCGTAAAATCTTTTAGGTTTTATTTATCCTCGACATATTGAGTAAATAGCTTATAGGCCCACTGCATAGGTATTTTATAGAAGCGTTTGAAAGATCTCAAGCATTTTTTAAAAATTAAAAAAATTATTAAATGGAATATATAGAATTAACTAAAATATAATATAAACTTTTATGCACATGTGCGCTTAAAAAAATCCTATATAAATATTAATAGCTTAGAATAATGTGAACGATACCCCTGTAAATTCAATGCGAAAAGAATTATGTCCTCGTTGTGAATAAGATATCCATACAAAAGCTGAAACTGTTGCTGTATATTAGTAATATGTATAGGAGGGTGGTAGATCAACTACTGACTACTGACAACTAATTGCCTTTGTGCATTAATCTGTCGCATGCAGGTCACTTACATCTAATTGCAATTAAACTGCCATCTGAGAGACTGAGTGAGAGAGAGAGATCCGTAACAAGTACAAGATGTCTCAGCTTGACAAGTTCAGTTAAGATTTGTATCATTTTAATGACATACATAAAGTAATATTACTATACTTCTATTAATTTATTTTTATAATGAATTATTATTATAATATCTGATTTAACTGAATGAAAAGTGAATACATCAAATGCGATGTGTGATGAAAATTAAATATGAGAAACAATTGATTGATAACATACTAATAATCTTGCTATTAAAGGCAAGAAATACAATTTATAAGAGTTATTCAAAATTAACAGGGCGAATTTTCTCGAAAATTTGGAAATTTTGAAGAGTTGCGATCGTACAAAATTTTCAATCCGATTTTTAGGGATTCTTGAGTTAAAATAAAAAATATCTGTACCACTAAAACCCATGAAGGGTCTTGGGTTCAGTAGTTGAATAGCGACCGTACTGTTTCTAGGCCAACGGTTGTGCAAGGAGGTGATTTGGCCGAGATCATGCTCAACCGCCAGGTTTTTCCTCCAATTAAGAGTACCCGCTTTATAAAGGATGGGTGAACCACAGGTTAAAATAAATAGGTCACACAAAATGATGTGTGTGTATGTGTAGAAAGTCTCGTTCAAAAACGAAAAGCTGTACGAAACTGAAATCACATGCTTAAATTAGGAATGTGCCAGGTATGCTACTTTTTCGTCCTAATCGAGTTAACAGAAGTGCCACTTTATATCATCGATTTTACAATTTTCTCAATAAAGGCTCCAACAATGTTGATCAAACTCGTTGTATCAATGTACAATTGAATGGTCTTCAGCTCCAACTTCCCATTGAAAGAATCTAACAGGGCTTAAATGCCGAATTCTCAAATTTCATGTAAAGTAACTTTAATTTTGTTTATTTCAAAGAATTAACCGTCTCTTATTATTATATTAGTAGTAATGAAAAATTGATAAATATAAACTATGAAAGAATTCAATCATCAACTAAAGGAGAAAAAATGAGTATTATTTTTCTAAGTTGAAAAAAAAAAAAAAAAAATGGATGTATAATATATCGTTGGAAATCTAAAGATTTTAGAAAAAAATAGTTTCTAGCATATAAAATGATGGAGAGTGACGAAAACCCGTAAAATTAAGTGATTGTTCAAGTTAATAATTCCTACTCTGATATTATTTATTGAAAATTAATATTTTTATGGAAATTAAATGGGATTTCCATGTAAACTAAATGAAAACTTTGAACAATTATTTCAAGTAGGATGGTCAGCGAAAGTTGAGAGATGCGTGCACTGTACCAATATTTTTTTTTTTTTTTACTTTTTCTGTGTAAATTTAACATTTACTTTGGTAAATTTAATTTGTTCACTATTTTGTAAATTCTGTTATTTTTTACTTTTGTTTCATTTTCTATTATCATTTCTTATTAATTTATGCGCTTAATTCATTGTCATTCAATGTAATAAATAATTTTCAAAGAAATTTATAATACATTTTGACACATGTAGTATGCCTTCAGCATCTATCATGTACACATTAAAGAATGGGGGGGGGAGAAATAAGTTTATCAATTTACTTTATCAACATTATCCATTTTGACTAGTCATGACGTCTGTACGTACGTCCGTACGTGCGTATCTCGCATAACTCAAAAACGGTTAGCCGTAGACAGTTAAAATTTTGTATTTACAATTGTTGAAAAATCTAGTTGTGAACCTCCCTTTTTGGTCACTACCTGACTACCGGAAGTGGTACTTTAAGGTTATTATTGATTTTCATCAAAACCTATATTAAAATATTGTACAAAACTTCTCAAATTAGGTATATAAGACTTGCATGTTAATATAAATAATATAATAAATTTGGTTGACATTGGTAGGCAGGAAGTGGTATTTTACTTGAAGGTCATATTAGACTCTAGACTTTCATAAAAAATTATATTAAAATATAGTGTAAACAAATCTCAAATTTGGTAAACAGGATTTTTATATCGATATGAATGTATTTACTACATTTTGGTTAAAATTGGTGAGCCGAAAGGGTACTTTACTTGAAGGTCATAATAAGCTTACATCAAAAATGTCTTTAAATTAAATACAGAAATCATATGTTTCGGTAATATAAGTTACAAACGAAATTTGGTTTCCAATCCATTTTTATTACTTCCTTTAAGTGTTAAAATTGAGTGTAAAATACTGGTTTTCCTCCCATTTGTGAGATTTATAGTTTAGTAGGCGTACAAGGAAGTCAGGTGTTGTCCACATCAGATATTTTTTCTTAAATATAAGTTTTAAAAAGAGGTAAAGTTTTTATTTTTTAAGTTTATTTCGGTTATGCAATAAAATTAAAATCTTTATCAGGTCCAAGCAATATCAGTCATAATTTAAATATCAGCAGCATTGTGTGTATCAGGGCGTTTACACGCGGTCGATAAATATCATTTTATTGTAAATCATAATGTTACCATGAAATATAAAGTATAAAATATTTATAGCCACTCCTATATTGTACAAAACAATACAATTTGACATAATAAAGTATAATAATGTAATAAGAATGAATATTGAATATTATGTAAACTAAATTCTTTTCTAATAAAATCTTAACTCTGCCGGAGCTGTGATCGGTGAAGGACTTTGACCTCCTCGACAATTCTATTCCACTTAGACCAATCCTCTGCAGCTCTTCTCCGCCCCGCCTCTCCAAGGAGTCTAAAGTCAGTTACATCCTCCAACCACCGCAGTCTTGGTCTGCATTCTCTACTTTCTCCATCATTCATGATCCAACTA